>JAAXCT010003759.1:0-25679 GCA_012490785.1 Eragrostis nindensis | reverse complement strand
AGCCCTGGACCCCCGGCCCAGAACTGGACGCAGGCGGCGAGGCGGGACGGAGCGGCGACGGTACCTCTCCTCCTCACGCCGTGCCGCAGGTGAAGCGGCACGACGTTCCTCCGGCTCCGACGGCCTGGGGGCACCAGAACGCGCTTCGACTAGGCTCCGCCTCGGCGCGAGAGGTTGGGCTCCACACGAGGGGCATCCGCGGCCTCCGCTGGCCGTTGCCCTCGGAGCGGGGCGCGCCATCGGCAGTCGCAGGGGTCGGGCGCGGTCCCCTGACACAGATGCAGAAAAAAAATTCAAAACCCAATGCACCAGACCTAGGGCAAAGGAGAAACGGAACAAGCATGCAACGCTTACCGGCGAAGGCGCTTGTACTGCGGCCGGACTCCGATGTCCGGCACCTGCAGCACGACAGCAGGAGGGTCGGGCTCCGGTCCCTCTTCGAGCACCCGGTTGTCGCCAGCGTCGTCGCCACGGGGGCGCGACCGCGACCACGGTGGTGGTCGAGTACGGCGGGCTCGGCACGGGGGTTTTCTCCCCTGTCGCCGGCGGCCGGAGCGGGCCTTGGGGCTCCGGGCGCGCCGTCGAACCCTGCGGAGGGCCGGCGGCGTCGCGGACCCGGAAGGCTTGTGCCGGCGCCGCGGTCTCAATCCGCCCGGCGTGGTTGAGGTAGGCATCGCCGCCAAGATGTCACGGCGCGGGGGGTCCAGGTGCAGCGGCTGCGCGTCATCCGGATACCTCAGGGTATCCGGGGGATTGTGTCCGTCAGCACATTGTACGCCGCCCGCTCCTCCGACGGCGTCAGATCGGAGTAGTTGGGTCCCCGGCGGGTCCGACCAACGAAGTTGAAGTCGGAAATACCTCCACGTCAGCTGGGGGCGATCCCGCAGCGGGGCGATCCGCCTCCGGCAAGAAGTCATGGATCACGATCCCCCCGTGGAGGCCGGCGGCCAGCGAGAATGGCAATGCGGTTGGTCACCCGCTCAAGCCATGAGGGGAGGCGAGGAGGGCGCTCTCCCAGTACTCCGATGACTCGGTTGGCGCGGACCGCGGGAAGAGAGAGGCGACGGAAGGGTTGGCCGCTACGGAGGTAGAACCAATCCCTACGCCAATGGTCGAACCGCGCCCTGGGCGTGAAGTCGATGTACGACTCGGATCGCCCTCGGGCCGGCGGCTGAAAGCGGACACTCCCCACGGGATCGTCCCTCCCCATCGGGCGAAGCCGGTAGGTATGGTAGTAGCGCCGGAAGAAGCTCGAAGCAAAGGGCGCACTCCCACGAAGATTCGCAGAGATGCGCGAACACGGACAGGATCAGGATGGAGTTGGGCGTAAGGTGCGCCAGCTTGATCTTGTACTGCAGCAGCACCTCCATCAAGAAGAGGGAGAACGGCGGAATCGCCCCGGCGAGAACGAAGGAGAGGAGGGAAACGATCTCCCCTCCATCATGGTCCGGGTTGACGTCGGCGGTCGCCGCGCGCACCGTGACGCGATCCTGCCCCTCGGGGTCCGGCAGGTGCAGCCGCACCTGCTCTAGATCCCCTCCTCCAGAAACCTCGACACGGCAGAGCCGGCTCCTCCGGCGCTGCAGCCGCAGGCGGGGGAACCGGCGGAGGAACCGGCGGGGAGGGACCGGATGCGCCGACGTCGAGCGGTGGCAGCGGCGAGCTCTCTTGTCTCGGCCATCAGCGACGGGAGCGGGAAGAGCAAGAACTCACAAAAACCCTGGAATGCAAGGGAGCAAGAAGGCGGAGAGCGCGAGAAGTGCAACCGCAGCAGAAGGGTGTGGAAGTGGAGAAGTGGGAACGCTGCGCCAGTCCCTTTATCAGGACGAGGCAGGCGAAACGACGCCCCGTAGACGACAGAAGTCTGCGTGGGCCCGCCACTGTCTGCGCGAGCGAGCGCCGCGCAACTGCCAGGGCCGCGGCGTTTCGCCTCCCAAGGGAAAAACGGCGCGCGCACGGGAACCTACCCAACGAGGCAGACAAATGGGCCCGATCGACCCCAGCGTCCCGCGTGGCGTCCACCGGGGCGGGGGCTCTGTCGTGTACTGGGAACCAGGGTCCCCACTCCCCCGTCAAAAGGCCGGCCCAAGTCCGTCTTGGGCCAAGGAAGACAACCACGCGCCAAGTGGGCCGAAGCGGCCCGGCAAGGGTGCGCGGAGCGTCGGGCTCCCGCACGGCTCGCAGCCGCGAGCCGTGGGGCGTAGCCACGTGGCTACACCCTGCCGCCTCCGCGACCCGCCGCGTGACGGGACAAGGGCGGGGCCCCCGCGAGCCTGTGGGAGCCCGGCACGTGGCGGCGGAGGTTCGGGGCGCCTTAACCGCGCCGCGCCTCGATGAGCCGCCCCGGATTCTTGTGCGGCTACAGTGCGCGCGCGGATCCGGGGCGCGGGGGATTTCCTCCCGAAGGGGTCCCACCTGCCAGCGACAGCCCGCGCGGGCCGCGCGGGGTGTCGCTGGACTTCAATGCGCGCACGTCGCGCAGGGCCGCGACCGATGGACGGACCCGTCCAGTCGTAGCCCTGTAGCGCACTGTTCGGCGGGCAGGGGGGCGTGGGCTGACGAGCGCCGCCTGCCACCGTACGGTTGCGTCGCTTGGACCGGGGGGTCATCCGGCGCATCCGGCCCCCTTTCCGCGCCTCAACGCTCCGGGTGCGGCGCGCGTGCGGTACGAGCGATGGGACAAGACGACGGGAGTCAATCGAGTAATGATGGCAGGCGAGCGAAGCCGCTGACACCAGAAAGACGCCGGCATCTCGGGGGGAGGGGGGGGTCGCCAGCCGGCACCCCCATAGCGGCCCATGAAAGGGACTGGCCTCACTTGCATATAAAAGGGAGTGCCTTGTACATGAAACCAAACACACAACACTTGAGCAATACCAGACACAGCAGGACGAGGGTTTTACACCTCTGGTGGCCCGAAACCTGGGTAAAAACTGCCCGTGTCCTCTCTCTCTACTGCGCGATCCAACACTTAGAACCGTTCGCTCCCCTCCGAATCTCAAAGGGAGGCCGTGCTAGGCCCCCATTTGCCGGTGGTTCCACACCGCGACACCGGGTGTGCGGGCGATCAGGTTTTTGGGGAGCGACTACGCGACTGCTCGATCGACGACTACTTCCCGGTGCGCGGTGGTTCTGCACTGCGTACAACATCCTGCATCGACTGAGATCGACTACGTCGAACAGACTCAAGAACGATGGTTCTTGGGAATGGATCTTCTAGCGCTTCGGGCGCTGGATCTTCCTCTGGGTACGTTCCTGAATTACTGTTCAGTTTGTTCATCGCTATCACAATTTTGGGGATTTTCTGGATTAAATTACTTAGGAATTTGCCTAATTTCTTAACAATTCAAAAAACCTGATTTTAGGCAATTTTCTGTTAGCGGTTTTGCTGCTGCACTGAAACCGAACGCGTTTGATGGGTCTTTCTATAAGAGGTGGCGTGCACAGATGGTCCTGTGGCTTACAGCAATGAACTGCCATCACGCCGCGAACGGTAGGCCAGAACAGTTCACTCCAGAGGAGGAGGAACGGTTCAATATGGCTGATAATCTGTTCAGAGGCGCGAGCGCTCTTGCCGATAAGTATAAGGATTCATACATTACGTGCATTTCTGTGAAAGAACTATGGGATGCTCTGGACGCTAAGTTCGGTGTTTCTGACGCCGGTAATGAGTTGTATATCATGGAGCAGTTTTTTGACTACAAGATGGTTGAGAACTGTTCTGTAGTTAAACAGGCTCATGAAATACAAGCTATGGCAAAAGAACTCGAACATTTTCCATGTGTGTTGCCTGACAAATTTGTGGCTGGCGGTATTATCGCTAAGTTGCCACCTACTTGGAGGGATTTTGCTACCCAACTGAAACATAAGAGACAAGAGTTTAGCCTGTCTGAACTCATTGGGTCTCTTGATGTTGAGGAAAGGCGAAAGCAAAAGACACACGTGGAAAGAGCGTAGGAGAACCTTCTAGTGCCAATATGGTGCGAAAGAATAACCCATCAAAAAAGAAGAAGAACGGGGCTGAGAAGCCTAAGCAATCAACCACTTTTAAGAAGAAAAAGAGCAAAGACAGTGGCTGCTTTGTTTGCGGTAGCACTGAGCATTGGGCAAGTGAGTGCCCAGACCGCAAATTTAAGCAGGAGAAGAAATCTGCAAACGTGGTCATTAGCGAGACTGGAGGGACTTCTGGGTACGGTAATTCTACACCCATTGTCCTTTCTGTTTGTCAAACACCTGAGTGGTGGATTGACACTGGGGCTAATGTACATGTGTGTGCTGATATCTCTTTGTTTTCTTCTTATCAGGCCGGGGTAACAGGAGACTTTGTTGATGGGAAATGGGTCCACATGCTCGTGTTCTTGGTGTTGGTACGGTCATTCTGAAGTTTACTTCGGGAAAGACGGTGCTATTGAAGCACGTGCAGCATGTCCCCTCAATCAAAAGAAATCTTGTTAGTGGCTATCAATTGTGTCGAGATGGTTATAAAATAGTTCTTGGGTCTAATAAATGTATACTTTCTAAGTATGAAACATTTGTTGGAAAAGGCTACGATTGCGGAGGCTTGTTCCGCTTTTCTTTACTTGACATTGATTGTAATAAGGTTGTGAATAATATCTTACTTCGAATGAGTCGAATGTTTGGCATTCACGACTTTGTCACATTAATTTTGGTTGTATGACGCGGCTAGCAAAACTGAATTTAATCCGAAATTTGACATGGTCAAAAGTTCTAAGTGCCATGCTTGCGTGCATCTAAGCAACCTCGCAAGCCTCACAAGGCTGCGGAGGGGAGGAACTTAGAGGCATTAGAACTTGTTCATTCCGATGTATGCGAGATGAATGGCGAATTGACTAGAGGTGATAAAAGATACTTCATGACTCTCATAGATGATTGTACTAGATATTGCTATGTGTATCTGCTGAAATCCAAAGATGAAGCTTTGCATTACTTTAAAATCTATAAAGCTGAAGTAGAAAACCAGCTAGAGAGGAAGATTAAACGTTTAAGGTCTGACCGTGTGGTGGAGAATACTTTCTAATTTTTTTCTGAATTCTGTGGAATATGGTATTATTCATGAGAGGACACCGCCTTACTCACCTCAATCCAATGAGATTGCTGAGAGAAAGAACCGAACTCTAACTGATTTGGTTAACGCCATGTTAGAGACAGCGGGCCTTTCTAAGGAATGGTGGGGTGAGGCGATCTTGACAGCATGTCATGTCCTGAATAGAGTTCCCACAAAGGATAAAGAAATTACACAATTCGAGGAATGGCATAAGAAAAGATTAAATCTCTCATATTTGCGTACTTGGGGTTGTTTGGCCATGGTGAATGTGCCAATCAATAAGAAACGCAAACTTGGACCTAAAACTGTTGATTGTATCTTCCTGGGTTATGCTATGAACAGCGTGGGCTATAGATTTTAGTAGTAAAATCTGGAGTACCTGACATGATGGTCGGTACAATTTTGGAGTCCAGAGATGCTACATTCTTTGAGAGTGAATTCCTTTCAAAAATACACCTAGCACATCTAATCATGAGTTTACATTACCCCATGAGCATTTCATTCCGATAACACAAAATGAGGAACCCCTTGTGCACATTCCTGAGAAGGATGACAATCTAGTCACCCGTAAGGGTAAGAGACAAAGGACTGCAAAGTCTTCTGTAAATGACTTTATTGTGTACCTTGTGGATGACACCCCAGAACCATTGAAGAGGCATTTTCATCTCCCGATGCTGACCTTTGGAAGGAAGCAATAAGGAGTGAAATGGATTCAATCATGTCTAATGGTACTTAGGAGTTGGTCGAGCGTCCTTACGGGTGCAGACCCATAGGATGCAAGTGGGTGTTCAAGAAAAAGCTTAGGCCTGATGGTACGATTGAGAGGTACAAGGCAAGGCTTGTGGTGAAGGGATATTCACAAAAGGAGGGTGAAGATTATTTCGACACCTACTCACCTGTTGCTCGTTTGACCACGATTCGAGTATTACTTTCCCTGGCAGCCTCACATGGTCTTCTCGTCCATCAGATAGACGTTAAGACAGCTTTCCTTTATGGAGAGCTAGACGAGGAGATCTATATGGATCAGCCTGATGGGTTTGTGATAGAAGGTCAAAAGAGCTTAGTGTGTAAATTGTTGAAATCCCTGTACGGCCTTAAACAAGCTCCTAGGCAATGGCACGAGAAGTTCGAAAGGACTCTGATATCGGCTGGCTTTGTTGTGAACGAAGCCGACAAATGTGTATATTATCGGTATGGTGGGGGCGAGGGAGTCATCCTATGTCTATATGTTGATGACATATTGATCTTTGGGACCAACCTTAATGTGATTAAGGAGGTCAAGGACTTTCTGTCCAACAACTTTGAGATGAAGGATTTGGGAGTAGCAGATGTTATTCTTAACATCAAGCTACAAAGAGAAGGCAATGGTGGGATTACTCTCTTGCAATCTCACTACGTGGAGAAGATCTTGAGTCGCTTTGGGTATAGCGATTGTCAATCTGCTCCCACGCCTTATGATCCTGGCGTGCTATTAAGGAAGAACCAAAGAATAGCAAGGGATCAATTGAGATATTCCCAAATCATTGGTTCGCTTATGTACCTGGCTAGTGCTACAAGGCCTGATATCTCGTTTGCTGTGAGCAAACTGAGTCGGTTTGTGTCAAAACCGAGAGATGATCACTGGCGAGCTCTTGAGAGAGTAATGCGCTATCTGAAGGGTACTATGGGCTATGGCATTCACTATTCTGGGTACCCGAAAGTACTTGAGGGATATTGTGATGCAAACTGGATATCCGACGCTGATGAGATGTATGCCACAAGTGGATATGTGTTTCTACTTGGAGGGGTGGCGCTGTTTCCTGGAAGTCTTGCAAGCAGACCATCTTAACGAGGTCAACTATGGAAGCAGAACTTACAGCTTTGGATACCGCCGGCCTTGAGGCTGAATGGCTTCGTGATTTCCTTATGGATTTACCGGTGGTTGAAAAACCAATACCGTCTATTTCCATGAACTGTGACAATCAGACGGTGATAGTCAAAGTGAACAGTTCAAAGGATAACATGAAATCCACAAGGCATGTGAAAAGGCGGCTGAAATCTGTCAGAAAATTGAGAAACTCCGGAGTTATGTCGTTGGACTACGTCCATACATCTAAAAATCTGGCAGATCAATTTACCAAGGGACTATCACGTAATGTGATAAATAGCGCATCGAGTGAGATGGGCTTGAGACCCACTTGATAGGCTGTCATAGCGGTAACCTGTTCTATGTGATCGGAGATCCCGTGAAATAGAATGGTGAAACAAGTTAGTGACAGTTTGAGAGGAAAGACCCTTGACTGGTCTATTTCAGATGTACTTCTTTCCTAGAGAACTGTAAGGCAGGCTGGTTCATTAACCTTAATGTGTTCATAGTGGCTTATGAGAAGCAAAGATATGTCCTACAGGATATCTTTAAAGAACACACCTATATGAGTTCGACTGCTAGTCACAGTCTATGAGATGGTGGGGATCTAGATACTCATGAATGGGCCAGAAGTATGACTTATATGCTTCAAACAGAGGGGATGCTTTTGGCAACCTAGTATCGGTAAAGGACTTTGGCAAAACCTCTTTCGCACAAAACTGACAATTCAAGGCATAGTCCATTGTTCAGTTGTGAATAGGGTGTAACCTTTGTTCTAGATGGAAGTTCAACTTAACAGTCTCCATCGAAACACCGGTATATTAAACGAGAGGAAGATAAATTTGAATGCATTCCTTATGAGCTCTAGACTTAGTGGGGATTGTTGAATTATTGGGCCTTTTATTAAGCCCATAATGGAGCAATAATTCCATTTAGTCTAGGCCCATAATTAGTGTATTAATGGTTTAGTCTCACATGGGATTCCTACCATAGATAGACTCGACTTATTAGGTGGATTTCCGGTTGATCCCCTAGAGAAGTTGAGAGAGGCTAGTAGTGAACCACACGCGCGCGCGCGCCGCCGCCGCCGCCGCCGAGCCGAGCCGAGGCGTGGCGTGGCTGGCTGGCTGGCTGGCTGGCGGGCGGTGCGGTGCGGTGCGTGCGGGGTGGGCGTGGCGGGCGGGCGCGTCGCGTCCGTCCGTCCGTCATGGAAGTTTTGATATATTGAAACGGTGCGTCCCATATGAATCGACGCCTTTTCGCTACGAAGGAGTCACGCCTGTTCGTCCTTACGGAGGCGTCACGGCTGTTCGTTCGAAGGGTCACGTCTGTTCATTCGAGGGGTCGCGTCTGTTCCGTTTCTATATATAGCGCCTTCCCGGGATCGATCGATTACTCTTGATCATACGCTCACTACTCGTTCCATCTTCCGCTCGCCGTTGCTGTCAAAGACATCTCCGTCCCGGACTTCTGCGCGCACAGAATCTGGAAGAGCAGGCCTCCGAAACCCCCGATCCGCAAGAGACATCTGCTGCGGGTGTGCGGGCGATCAGGTTTTTGGGGAGCGACTACGCGACTGCTCGATCGACGACTACTTCCCGGGCGCGGTGGTTCTGCACTGCGTACAACATCCTGCATCGACTGAGATCGACTACGTCGAACAGACTCAAGAACGATGGTTCTTGGGAATGGATCTTCTAGCGCTTCGGGCGCTGGATCTTCCTCTGGGTACGTTCCTGAATTACTGTTCAATTTGTTCATCGCTATCACACAATTTGGGGATTTTCTGGATTAAATTACTTAGGAATTTGCCTAATTTCTTAACACCGTTGCGATCTTGGATTGCAGACGTAGGGTCAGTTTGGTTCCTTAGCAAGCTTTGCCTCTCCTTGCTTGCCTAGCCAAGCCTTGCCTTGCCAGCACCGGAGAGCCAAATTTGCTATCCTGGGTTAGCTAGAGAAAAACTTGCCAGCACAAGTTACGAGAAAAGCTAGTTAGCAATCCAAACACCTGTTTTCTTGCCCATCCAGGCAGAGCAAGCCTTGTCAAGAGATCCAAACTGACCCGTAGTCGTCGGCGTAGTCCGCGATCCTAGACGATCGTCGTTTTCTGGCGAGTCGATGGCGGCTGTACAGCGCCCATTCACCTTGCTAGTTTGCTACGATCGATTCATCAGCTGCCTCGCAGTTTTGGATCGCCGGATTCCTGTCATACGCCCCGTTGCCTGCTTCCTCTCTCATGTGATTCGTCAGCTTCGTCGCTAGCATGCAAGCCTTGTGCACAACTTCAGCAAATGTATGAAATATAAATGGAATCTCTTGTCGAACGATTGCAGATGTCAAACATGAGGTAAAAGTTTCAGCCCGTTTGTTCCCACGGACAATTTTACAAGCATTTGCCTCTCATCTCTCCGTCCTCTCTTCTCTCAAGCACATCATCAGGATCAACCATTGCGCTTTGATCAAGGAGACAAGGATGGTGATAAAATTTGCCGTAGCGCAAGCGGCTACTGTTCCTGATTAAATTTAGTAATCAACTCAGCCTCAGGTGCTGAATATCGCATAGGAGCACAGGAACAAATCGGAGCAGGTGGCAAAGCGAACCGTAAGGTCATGCTTGTGAGGGATTAGCTGTTGCGCGGCTTCCGATGGCGCTGGACCAAGGCTACGCTTCGGCGGCGACGGGCGGCGACGGAACTGACGAGGAGAGACAGCGGAGTGGCGGTGCGTCACAGCGGAGGCCTGAGGTGGCCAGCAGGACACGGCGACGGCCTGTGCCTGTGCAGAGGCAACGACTGCGGCCCCATGGATGGCGGCATCCGCGAACGGCGATGGGCCAAGGTTGCTCTAACAGAAGGCGGCGGCGCAAAGAAAGAATGCGTGGGCGCGACTGCAGTCCGGATGGCGCCAATTGTTTCGCGCGAGGACCAATTCGTGGCAGAAAGAGCGGGAGGTAGGGGAATCGGGACTTCGGGAGTGCGTATAGCTTCCCACATGTGGCTACGGTTTAGGGGAAAATGACCCAAAGCTACAATTAGGGACCCTGTTTTCAAAACGGTCGGAGAGCTGATTTATCTAGTGACTCCCTTAATTTATGTTTAGGGACTGATTATACATAATTGTTGGAGATGCTCTAGTGCATGCATCATCATGAGTGACAATGAATGTGCATTTTTTTCTTGATTACTATAGGAATTTCTTAGCCTCGCGAGTGAATCATGGGGTTCCTTTCTTTAAAACTTCGTTTTATGATGAAATTTGATCTCACGGAAATAAGCTCTCCAGTTTTTGGCCTTGTTATACATGCATGTTTTACCTAACAATAAGCTCGTGTGGTTTTTTGCCTATCATGAATATTTCCACTACCAGGGATGTTCTCCTGGTTGGCATACATCTAGCTTAGCAAGCCTTTTCTTCCATGTATTTTTTTTCATTTAGGAAGATGCGACAGCTACGAAATGGAGAGATGGTATCATGTTGAAAGGGAGAAAGTAATATACTAATCTTGGTCGATCAAGTCGCATGATTCCAGATGCTGCTGCAGCAGCAGGAGGAGGGATACCTGGAATATATACAAGGCTGATTTGCCAAGTATCCGCTACTTGTATACTACAAAAGCAGTCCAGCTTGCTGCAAGTTCGAACTGTGCAAGCATACCAATCGCCTCGGCGCATTGTCATCACTCGTGCAGGTTTTGCACGTCCAATTCGCAACGCAACACCTTGTGCTTTCCTTCTTCATGATCCCGCTGGGATTATAAGACAGGTTGATAGCAGGGCACAGCAGAGCAGAGGCTGCAGCTTGAAAACGCAGTGTTCGTGTTCGATCTGAAGTCGCAGAGGGCATGGAGAGCGAGAGACGCATGGATCCGTCGCTGTACAAGGCCGCGACGCAGGGGAAAGTGTCGAGCCTGAAGCAGCTGGTGGAGAAGGACCCCACGATCCTCGGCACCACGACGCCGCAGCTCAACTCGGCGCTCCACCTCGCCGCGGTGCACGGCCACGCCGACTTCGCCGGCGAGGTCCTGGAGAGGTACGAAGACCTGCTCGTCGCCAAGAACGACGACGGCGACACCCCGCTGCACCTGGCGGCGAAATCGGGCAAGCTGGAGGTGGCCAAGCTCCTTGTCGGTCGCGCCGTGGCCTTCCGGCGGACCTGAAGAGCCCCCTGATCATGACCAACAAGGCGGGAAACAGCCCGCTCCACGAGGCCGTGCGGAACCGTAGGGACGCCGTCGCGGTGGCGCTGTTGCGCGGCCACGACCTCAACGAGCGGATGGAGTCGCCGCTGCACATGGCCGCCCGCGAGGGCCTCGCCAACGTCGTCCGCATGATCGTCGACGGGTCTGGATCGACCAGGAGTTCCTGCCGTCCATTTCCCTCAGCGGCACGGTGCTGCACCACGCCGCACTTGGCGGCCACGTCCGTAAGCTACTCCGGCCGTTTCTCTTCTTCTCTTTAGTGTCAACCGTTTGCAGATCAAATAAAAAGCATTGCATCATCCACTGTTTCCAGGAATCATGAAGATCCTGCTGGAAAAGCGGCCAGAGCTTATCACCTGACGGACTCGGACGGCGACAACGCCCTGCACTACGCGGCGCAGAAGAACCACCCGCGCGCGGTGGAGATGCTGCTGAGCAAGCAGTCGGAGCTCGCCTACAAGCGCAACATCCAGAACCTGTCCCCGCTGCACGTGGCCGCGCACTACGGCTCCCCGGACGCCATCAGGGCGCTGCTCCGGCACAGTCTTGTGTTTGCCGAGATGGTGGACAGCTCAGGAAGGAACGCGTTCCACGTCGCCGTCGAAGGTGAACTCGTTGAAGTGCCTGCTCCGTCACGTGATACCGGCTGAGGTTTTGAACCGAGTCGACAAGGAAGGCAACACTCCGCTGCACCTAGCTGTAAAGCTCGGCCTCCCACAGGTGTGTCAGCTGCTGCTCAGGGATAGCAGGGTGGATCCATGCGTTCTGAACCGAGGGGGCCAAACTGCACGGAGCCTCATCGAGTCACAAGAGCAAATGCTCGGCCATACGGTAGCATTTTGCTTCTGCTTAGAGAACTTTATTTTGGTTCCCTCGTGTCCCTGATTTCTCCTTGCCGCAATTTTAACACCGTCATGTGAAATTTGATCCAGGTATATGTGTGGAGAGAACTAAAGAAACTGGAGTATTCCAAGTGCAAGAGTATGCAATTACCGCACCAAGAACACCGGCTTGGTGGAGCGAGTTCAGCCGGTACGTCGAGAATAGGATGGGGACCTACACCCTCGTCGCTACTCTCATCGCCACGGTAACCTTCTCCGCCACGTTCACCATGCCCGGCGGATACGACCAGCAGGAGGGAACGGCTATCCTTGGCCACCGCACGGCGTTCAAAGTCTTCGTCGTGGCCAACACCCTGGCAATGTTAGAGCTCTATCGTTGTCGTCTTCAGCTTCATCTGGGCAAGAAGGGAGGTCCAGGACTTCAAGAGCAGCCAGGTCGCGTGGAGCCACTGGCTCACCGTCGTCGCCTGCCTTGCCATGGTTGCGTCGCTGACGACTGCCGTGTACCTCACCGTAGAGCCAAAGTCGCCATGGCTTGCGTACTTTGTAATTGCAATGGGTTGCAGCACTCCTGCCGTGATGTCTGTGATGCTGGGACAGGATGTCTTCACCACACCTGCGTAGATGTCGCGCATTGTTGTCTTTGTGAGCTTGGTGTTGAGATCAATTTGACTTCTGTAATAGATGAGGATTGAGGATTTTACTGTACACAAAACCACCTAAGTTCATATTCTCTTGGCATGAAATTACACCTAATCCCTTATAGATTTGCGAAAAAAATGTATTCCTATCTTGTACCGACGAATGAGGAGTGAGATTCGAATGGTAACAATATCATTTGTCTACTACAATACCTTAATATTTGGATAATAAAAGAAATAACAACTGGCCTCTCAAGGGTTACAAATACCACACCGACGTGAAAAAAAAAGGAGAACAAATATCCACATCTGTAATTGTGAAAAAAAAAATAGTGTAAATATTCTCATCATTATTTTTAAAATTACCCCTCCTGCTATTTAAAAAATAACCTAAATATTATATAAGTTTATAAATTTGTATTACTGATGGTATCATGCCGACCTCTGATCGACCAAGGTTGGCATATTACTTTGTCGCTTTAAGCATGATACCAAGGCTGATTTGCCAAGCAACCAGTACTTGTATGCTACGAAAGCAGTCAGCTTGCTGGAAGTTCAAAGTGCCAATATACTAATCGCCTGGGTGCCTTGTCATCACTCCTGCAACCTTTTCATGTCCATTTCACAACGCAACACCTTGTTCTTTCCTTGATCCTCTGGAATTACTAGACAGATTAATAGCAGGGCACCACCGCAGGTCCGCACAGCAGAGTCTGCCGCTGGAAAACGCACTCTGCTGGTGTTCGATCTGCAGTCGCACAGGCATGGAGAGCGAGAGACGCATGAATCCGGCGCTGTACAAGGCCGCGACGCAGGGGAAAGTGTCGAGCCTGAAGCAGCTGGTGCTGAAGGACCCCACGATCCTCCGCACCACGACGCCGCAGCTCAACTCGGCGCTCCACCTCGCCGCGTTGCACGGCCACGCCGACTTCGCCGGCGAGGTTCTGGAGAGGAACGAAGACCTGCTCGTCGCCAAGAACGACGACGGCGACACCCCGCTGCACCTGGCGGCGAAATCGGGCAAGCAGGATGTGGCGAAGCTGCTTGTCGACCGCGCCCTGGCCTTGCCGCCGGACCAGAAGAGCCCCCTGATGATGACCAACAAGGCCGGCAACTGCCCGCTTCACGAGGCGGTGCGGCACCGCCGGGGCGCCGTGGCGGTGGCGCTGCTCGACGCCGACCCCATGCGCGGCCACGACCTCAACGAGCGGATGGAGTCGCCGCTGCACATGGCGGCCCTCGAGGGCCTCGTCAACGTCGTCCAACAGATCGTCGACCACGCCTGGGTGGACCAGGAGTTCCTGCCGTCCGTTTCCCTCAGCGGCACGGCCCTGCACCAGGCCGTCCTCGGCGGCCACATCCGTAAGCTACTGGATCCGGCCGTTTGCTTCTTCACTTGTCACTATCAACCGTTTGCAGATCACGTTCATGGATCCACTCCTTTTTTATTTCAGGGATCGTGGAGATCTTGCTGGACAAGCGGCCCGAGCTGATCGACCTGACGGACTCGGACGGCAACAACGCCCTGCACTACGCGGCGCAGAAGAACCACCCGCGCGCGGTGGAGATGTTGCTCAACAGGCAATCGGAGCTGGCCTACAAGCGCAACCTCAAGAATCTGTCCCCGCTGCACGTGGCCGCGTACTACGGCTCCACGGACGCCATCAAGGCGCTGCTCCGGCACTGCCCCGACGTGGCGGAGATGGTAGACAGCTACGGCGGCAACGCGTTCCACACCTCCGTCACCAGCGGCAAGCTGAACGCGCTCAAGTGCCTGCTCCGCCACGTCCGCCCGGCCGAGCTGCTCAACCGCGTCGACCACGCCGGCAACACGCCGCTGCACCTGGCGGCCAAGATGAGCCGCGTCACGTCCGCGCTGATGCTGCTCAAGGACAACCGCGTCGACCCCTGCGTCCGCGACCACGACGGCCAGACCGCGCGCAGCCTCGTGGAGATGAAGCTGCCCACGGGCGAGATGGACGCCTACGAGATGTACCTGTGGAAGCAGCTCAAGCACCAGGAGTCCAAGAGGTGCCGCAACCAGCAGCTGCCGCCGATGGCCGCCTACCCCAGCCGGAGGGCCACCAACGAGAAGTACTTCGAGCGCATCGTCGAGACGTACATCCTCGTCGCCACGCTCATCGCCACCGTCACCTTCGCCGCCACATTCACGATGCCCGGCGGCTACGACCAGCAGAAGGGCATCGCCCTTCACAGGCACAGCATGGCGTTCAAGATCTTCGTCATCTCCAACACGATCGCCATGTGCAGCTCCATCGTCGTCGTGTTCTGCTTCATCTGGGCGTGGCAGGACCCTGTCAAGTTCAAGGTCAACCAGCTCCTGTGGGGCCATAGGCTCACCGTCATCGCCTGCCTGGGCATGCTTGTTTCGCTCATGACCGCCGTCTTTATCACCGTGGATCCTGATTCACGGTGGCCTGCCTATGTTGTCATTGCCATCGGGGCCAGCACTCCGTTCGTCGTGTTCTTCATGCTAGGCAGGGAGGTGATCTATGTCCTCTCTAACAATTTGTGCGATCAACACTAGCTGGCTGCTCAAGCTAGTTATATATAGCTGTACACAACATATATGATATGTGTGCTATTCTAATAGATGGTTTGATTTTTATGTTCTTAGACTTCTTTTTTTTTTTTAGATTACATAGTACAACTCAGACACTCACAACGCATGCACACTCACCCCTGTGAACACACGTACGCAACCCTACCCCTATGAGCATCTTCGAAGACTGAGCCGGCAAATTCTAGAGATTGACAAAGTCGCCACTGGCGCCTCGCTGTCGACAGGAGCGTCGCCTATCACTGAAAGCACAAATGCCGTTAAATCCTTGAAAATTCGCTCCCACGAGGAGTCGAACCTAGGACCTCAGGTGCTACTGAGGTTCTTGTAACCACTAGGCTACAGGCCATTTCGCTTATGTTCTTAGACTTCGACAATTGGAATACTAGTTCCCTCGTGTATGGTTGCTTGCAAGAACCGATGCAATATGCTTTTGCCTCTCCATCCCGATGTCTGTACTGCTTGGCTCAAATTGTAGGCGTACTAGCTCCTAACTTCTCACAGCTTTTCAAAAAAAAAATTTATCTTGGATAAATTGGAGTTGAATTGTCGGCGCATGAACATCGAAAGTATTTGGCGCCCAAAACAAACAAGAAGATTCTCAATACAGAGCTTCATAAATTAGCAGACTTTCATAATAAGCTAGTTACGAAATTACATGTTCATGAACAGAGATAAATAGAACTCTATATCAGTCTTTGCTACTACGCATATATATTGTATATTTGCAGTTGATCAAAGCGGTCAGACGGGTCTCATGTGCTCTGCCCCATGTCGCCGGTGACATTCGCCGACCGCATCTCGTAGGCGTGCAGGTGGTTGACCTTGATGTCCGACTCGCCGTTGTTGAAGACGTAGAGGTGCGCCTTGTCGCCGACGGCCTTGGTCGGGTACACCCTCGACAGAATGCACGTCTTGCCGTGGGCCCCGAAGCTCTCCACCACCGAGTGGTCAATCTGCAAGAGTCAGCAACACATCGTTAATTAGCAGAAGTCACACAACTAATAACTGGGCAGTTAATAAAGACCAGATATCTGATCAACGAAAGGTGTGGTCCAAGTGATTCTACCAGAGTCCTGAGAGGGATCTTGCCGCCGGTCTGGGCGATGTCGACGTCGACGAAGCCGGCGAACGTCGGCTTGTA
Organism: Eragrostis nindensis; assembly: GCA_012490785.1. Classification (NCBI taxonomy): domain Eukaryota; kingdom Viridiplantae; phylum Streptophyta; class Magnoliopsida; order Poales; family Poaceae; genus Eragrostis; species Eragrostis nindensis. The sequence goes on along the minus strand of JAAXCT010003759.1, from coordinate 9,360 downwards.
GAGGCCGTCGGCCTGCGACGACGTGGACGGGTCGTTGCACATGAGCACGACGTGCTTGCCGTCGTCGCCGCCCTTGAACACCCTGAAGAACACGGCCGTCTTCTCCGCGAGGTCGTCGGACGCGAGCACCCACAGCCCGAACGGCCCGACGCCGCCCTGGCGTCCGCGCCGCGCGCCGCGCGCACACACCGTCTGCGCGTCGGCCGCCTTCCACGCGGGGTCGAAAGCCTCGGCCTTGTCCAGGTCCATCACCTGGAACGACGCCTCCACGTCGGCCTGCGCCGGCGCCGACGCAGGGAGCCCCGTGACCTCGAAGTGCTCGCCGCCTCTGACGAGCGTGTGGGTGATGTTGACGTGGTTGCCGCCGCGGAGGGCCTCGATCTCGGCGACGGGCCACTGCATGAGCTGCTTCCCGTCCGGCGCGAGCCAGACCTTCCTCGGGACGGCCTGCACGCCGGCCCAGCCCTTGCGGACGTCGTCGGCGGTGGAGTCGGACTCGTTGGCCCACCCCCACAGGATGCGGCGGTGCTTGCCCGTGTCGTGGAACGTCTTGGACGCGTAGAAGTTGCCGTAGTCGTAGCGGAGGCCGTCGTCGCCGTCGCGTTGCCCCGCGTCCGGCACGTACGTGTCGGTGGCGTGGTCGTACTCGCCCACCGTGTAGTACTCGAACCGCGTCAGGTCGAGGCTCACCTTGAGCACGTGCTTCTTGCCGGCGCCGGCGACGCCGTGGGCGGCCACGGGGTAGAAGTCCGGGCACTCCCACATGCCGGAGTCGCCCGAGTGCAGCGCGCGGGCGCGCCGGCGCCCACTGCTTGAAGTCCCGCTGCGGTAGAGCACGGCGAGGCCGAGGTGGTTGTCCTTGGTGCCGACCACCAGCCGCCACAGCCCGTCGGGGCCCTTCCACGCCGTCGTCGGGTCGCGGAACGCGGTGGCGTTCACGCCGGGGCCCGGCGCGATGACGGGGTTGTAGTCCGGCTTCACCCACTCGCGGAGGTACGGGTCGGCGAGGTCCTTGGGGTACGCGATGTTCTGCACCTGCCGGTTCTGCCCGTCGATGCCGGTGTACATGATGGCGGGCGTGCCGTCGGGGAGCACGGTCGCCGAGCCCGACCAGCAGCCGTTCACGTCGAACGGCGCCGTCGGGTAGATCGCCGGAGGGAGCATGGTCCAATCGACGAGGTTCGTCGACACGGCGTGCGCCCACACGATGTTGCCCCACACCGCGCCCTTGGGGTTGTACTGGTAGAACAGATGGTACACGCCCTTGTAGTACATCACGCCATTAGGATCTGGAGGACGCACACGAGCACGATCTTGTTAGTACCCTCTCCAATGCCGCAGCAGTTAACGAACAAGAGGATCGGCATATCTTGCGTTCAGGTTCTTACCGTTGATCCAGTGCTTGGGAGGCTGGAAGTGGTAGCCGGTGCGGAGCGCGTCGTCGTTGTGGCCCTGTTCTGCCTCGGCCGAGACCTGGAAGAAGTCGGCCTCGGACAGGACCTGATGCGACGCCTCCGCGACGCCACCGGAGGACGACAGCAGCGCGAGCACGAGAAAACTACCCACGTCGCCGTCCTGATCGCCATGTCGTCGAGTCAATTTGCTAACCGCTCTCAACGAGTTGCTGTTTGTCGAGGAAAAGTACGGGGGAGAAGAGGGCGCGTGCGTGCGAATTTATAGGCCGTGTACGCGCTGCCGGATTAGAGTACGTACGGCGTAAAATTGACTGGATTACAAGAAATCGTGTCGGATATCCAGTGCGTATTAATTATGGATAAGGATAGAACTGAGATTAGGACTTGTAGAATTAACAGGACTGCATCGTGGACTGAGGTATGAGATACATACGTGTCCTCCCACAGAAGTCAACATCCGCTCATGATATACCCCTGTTGAAATTCATTATCCGACACGCCAAGGAGCAGTCCCTCTATCTCCAGTATATATATAATTCTTGTATTATCTATATTATATAATAATACATAGTTCGCAAAAAAAATATAATAATACATGTATATCATTATCTAAAAACTTAATACATGTATATATATCTGTATGCCTCTATCTATCCTTCTGTATTTCATCAAAGAATAAAAGAAACATATCTTTATATCTGTACACCTATCTAATATACATTTTTTTGCGATTACTAATATACATGTATTTGATTATTATATATATATATATATCCATGTTTCTGAATATATCTATTTACATACCTCTACTACATCATTCAAAACGTTGAGAAAATCCTCACATTATTTCAAAATAAAAATAAAATAATTCTGGTCGTTCATTCGTAGCTGACTTTTATCAAAGAAACTGGGCACAACCGCTATGAAAGCCATGCCTAATTAACTTTACTAACGGTTAAACAATTGGAAGAAAATGGGACATAGGGGAACAAATGGAAGTTTGATTAAGATGACATTTTCTTCTCACAGATCGGATGCCTCACGTCACGGTTAGCTCATCGTTCTTATGTTCCTCAGGGCATGTAGCCTTCTTTTGGTTTATTGCCCACATTGATCAACACTCAAGTGACAAATAAAAATATGTTTTTGACAAATATCTAAAAGATAATGCGCTAACGCCACGAGAATGAGAGTGCTTTGCGCGCCTTCATCCAAAAGTAAGAATAGCTAGCTTCTCGAACTCAAGTAACACTAGGTAGGATGGCGTCGTACTCAAAGACCATAGAGTAAGATGAGACCATAACCACAATGCAGGATGACATTATGACTTGTGATCATGACGTGATAAGTAACCATTGACCATGGTGGAAAAGTGACCTCCGAACACAACACTCTGAACAACGGCTATAAGCACGATTGGCTTATTATAATGGTCTTGGCGGGGCACAAGGCCAAGATAGAGACATGTGATTTAGTAACAAGCATGCAAAATATATATCCTACATCACAAAGAGGTGTGGAACAACTTTGACATTATTACTAAATCTTCCTCATAAGTAAAGGACAATGAAGTGACATGACATAGGTTAGGTGAGAATGTGCATTTTTTAGCATAGCAAATGTCACAACAATAATGTACCGAATAGATTGCTAGAGCATCCACACACTACACCATAGAAGAGAGAGCAACGAGCTTTGTCTCCTGTTGTATTTCCAATAACTCCATTCTTATTAAACAAAAAACACAAATTGGACAGGGCATTATCATTTTCAAAAACTCAAGTGAAACCAAACCATCTCTTTTCAGGGCAAACACTTGCCACCTTCATTCTTATCTACCAACAAAACATCCAACTTTGGTTTCTATTTTTCACGAGATCTCATCCCTTTTTTCTTTATTATCCAACATTATTAAAGGCAGATAATTTTGTCAATATCGTTGTCGGTGATATTAGTTGCAAAGTAATATAATGCTAAATAAAATACCTAATAATCAGGTAAAGTTTATAGCAATTGAGAACCAACCAAAATAGTATATTCCAGAACAGAAGGAATACGTCAATTTTATTTTATTTTATTTTTTAAAAGAAGGAAACAGCAGATCGGAAAGCCCACGATCCAGAAGCGAGTCTCTAGATTCTAGAACCTACGGCCGCCTCAAACGGCCGGAAACGTGACAGCCATAAACCGGATGGAAGACCATCAGATTTCCCGAAACGACGATCTATTTTTCCTCGCCCAAGAAAATAAATAAAAGCTGCCTATTTCGTGTCAGCCCAGCCCCCACGAGCGCACCGTATCGTTGGCTCCGTCTAGGGTTTTAGCCCCCGCGACGCAACCTCTCCCTCCCCTCCCTCCCGCCCGCCGCATCCTCCTCCGCGCCTCCTTCGCGAATCCCCTCCGAATCCCCCAACTCCCCGCCGGGCGGCGACAAGGCGGCGCCGGCGGCCGAGATGGACGGGTACCAGAGGGGAGCGGCCGCGGCCCGAGTCGGCCATCGAGGAGAACGAGATCCGCATCACCGCGCAGGGCCTCATCCGCAACTATGTCTCCTACGCCACGTCCCTTCTCCAGGTGCGCGCTCTTCTCCGCCCCCACATCCCTGCTGTGTCGGTTGGTCTTATGGGTGGCGTCGGAAGAAGTCTCCTCTGTAATTGCGCTGATTTGAGTCGCTGTGTTTGTGGCGGTGGAATGGGTGCGATGCCGCGGTGGTCTATTAGGGTGGATTGAACTGCAAGTCTTCTTGAGTTTTGATGTCAGATTGGGTTCAGATTGCGTGGCCCAAATATGAAGAGTGGTGATTGGTGCGCTAGTTCAAAGTTGATTGCTAAATCTGGCTTGAGTGAAGGGAGGATTGTTAGCATTTTTATTTCTCAATCATTGAGTATTTGTGGAATAATTTGATGCGTGTTCTGCATTCAGTTCGATGGGCTTATTTGTATTTATTAGTGTGCCAATCCATTGTGATATGTTGGTTTAGTGCTGGTGGTGCTAATGCCGCAATGCAGTGCTGTATATGGTTCTTGGTTGCTTTATTTGTGGTCAAACTAATTCATTTATTAGATTATTAGTTTGTCTTTCAGAGCTCCTTACCATTTATTTTTATAAACCAGGATCAGAAAATTAAAGAAATCGTTTTGAAGGCCATGGGGCAGGCAATCAGTAAGTCTGTTGCTGTTGCAGAGATTATCAAGGTAATTCTTTTCTGTTGTATATTCTGTTTCTTGCATGTAGGCCACCATATTTGACTATGTATTTTTTTTGAAACAGAAACGGATCCCTGGGTTACACCAGGATACCAACATCAGTTCTGTCAGCATCACTGATGTCTGGGAACCTATTGAAGAAGGCCTTGTCCCGTAATTTTTTCTTTTTCGTTCTACCATATTTGTTTTTCATGGCTTTCTTCTGTTGCACAATCTTTAATGAACTTTTTTTTTCAGACTTGAGATGACTCGGCATGTTTCGATGATTTCATTACCCCTGTCTCCTGGAGAGCTGGACCAGAACACTCCTGGGTGAGTTGGACTGTTTCTGTCAAATCTTTAGTCTTTGTATTCTTAGTGTCCCAAGTAAATTATACCTGCAGGTAAAAGAGAAGTGCAAATATTTGAAATATTAATTCATTTATATATAGGTATCAAGCTCCAGCTTATGATGAGCCTAGGCAGCAGCAGCGCCTCCAGCAGGCACCACCCCACAGCGCCAACCTCGCCGACGCACATCCACCAGTGGCCACAGGTCAGCAGTTTTATTAGGATGATCTTTTTTACTTATTAGTTTTTGTTTTATCTTTTCAGATGTCTCAGATGTCTTATGCTCTAGGTGTCAGTGTGCGAAGGGTCGAGTGGAAGGGGTTGTGGACGTGGAGAGGGTTTGGTGTGGTTATGGTGGTATATGGATAACAACAACCAAGGGGGCTACAACCAAGGCGGTGGATACTATGATAATCAAGGTGATATGGCGGATATGATATCAAGGCGGTTATGGTGGTGGATATGGCTCAACCCAAGGCAGATATGGAAACTACCAAGGTATTGCATGGTATATTGGTCAATTGAATTGCTGGTCTGCTTGATGTTACATACTTATATTCATTTGTGAACCAGAGAATGGTGGTGGATATAGCCGAGGCAGAGTGGTGGTATGCGTGGCAAGCTATAATTACCGTGGTGTATGCTGTCACATTCTTGTGCTTCTAAATTGTGTGCTTAACTCATTCATGCACTTACATGTTACATCATTCCTGTTGGCTTGAGATGTAGTATATTGAACTTTACTCCTTTTTGTCCACAAGACAAGTCTGGTTTGTGTGAATATGTAAGACATCAATGCCAATCACTTGTTATATCAGTCAAAGATGCTTTAACCTCTTTTGACTGCGCTAGATATGACCATATATAAACCTTTTTCTGGTTAATGGTGGAGGAGCTTATGTTCATTGATTTTGCCTTAAAAACTGGAGCTTTTTGAGTATATGTAAACAATAAACATTGTTGTCCCTGCTCAATAGATAGTTCGTCATGCCATGAAACTGGTCTGAATTTTACTGGCTTTGCAGGCTATGAAGGAGGTAGGGGTGGCTATGGAGGCAGGGGCGGCTATGAAGGAGGCAGGGGCGGCTATGAAGGAGGCAGAGGAGGGTATCGAGGAGGCAGGGGAGGCTATGAAGGAGGCAGGGGTGGCTATGAGGGAGGCAGGGATGGGTATGAAGGAGGCAGGGGCGGTGGGTATCCTGGCGGAAGGGGATACGGTGGCCGTGGAAGGGGAAGAATGGGTGGCCGTGGGCAAGGAACTGAGACAGGTCTAAATCCATGGGCTTCTGGTGTTTCCTTTAGTGCATGCTTTCTTAATATCAGGGGAAAAGATAAGTTTCTGAGGATGTGTTGGAATCCGTCAGTTATGCGAGGTTATTTTCCCTGAGCGCAAGGTTTGGTTGTGAGCATAATGCTTTTCCAGGTTATCATGTAGTCATCTTTCCAATGTTTCTGCCGCAGAGGTTTGCTTATTTTCCCATGGTCGTTGAATGCTGAGCATGCTGCCCTATGTTCATGCCCATCGCATTATCAAGATGGAAACTCTTTCCCTGTGTTAAATTGTTCATTCTATTTGTGCAGTTATGCCTTGTCAATTATCCATGTGATCAGAACTGTTGGCACTATTTTCTTTTGGTTCGCAATGTTGGTGCCCTCTGGCCTAGGGGTGGGCAAAAAAAACCGAGACCGAAAAACCGGAACCGAGAAAACCGAGACCGAGACCGAAAGACCGATATTGGGGGTATCGGGTAATATATTGCGTACTAGTCTGAGATGACCGATTTATTTCATTCAAATTCGGGTATTAGTCCTGGGTAACGAAAACCCGAAATATTAATTATGGACCATTAGCGCACTGCAGCCTGTGGAAACAATCAACACTAATCATCCCCTCAAGTCTTCGCTCGCTTGACTCAACTATTCCTCTGCCCCTTAACCCGTGCCACACATGTTTCCGCACTAGGATTCAATGCCCTGGCCCTCCATCTTCTAGTCCACAACGTGCAACTACGATGCGCCACAAAGCAGCACGGAAGTCTCGAGTCCTGCGGCCGCGTCTCAAGGTAGACTGGCAATGCACCACTGTGCCACGCTTGGCTTGTGATAATAAAATGTTACAAGTTATATGCTGCTGACTCTCACGCGACGATGCTATAAAAATTGGGTAGTTTGGACATAACCGAGACCGAACCAAAAATTTGGTTACCCAAAGTTATCGGGTATCTTTATTTCTAATGCTATTTCGGGTAGCAATTATAGAAGACCGAAATTTAGAAAGACCGAAAAAACCGGACCGAAAGTTCGGGTAAGACCGAACGCCCGCCCCACTCTGCCAGCTAACCCGTGAGGGTGCCGTATTGTCTGCTGAAAATTTGCTATAGAAAGACTCGAATCACGCCCATTCCGCCGGGGGCGACGAAGCCAAGCATGCGGCCGTACATCCCCAAGGCCACCTTCGCCTTCTGTTCACTCCCTCCTCACGTGCCGCCTCCTCCCCTCCGCCGCCTCCCCCGCCGCGCCACTCCTCCCCGTGCAGGCCCTCCTCACCACCGCCGGCCTTTCCCGCGCTACCCGGACCTCTCCCTCCTCGCGTCAACCCCTCCTCCACGCCTGTCCCGCCGCGCCGCCTGCCCGGCGCACCCGCGCCTCGCGCTCCGCCTCCTCCATCTCATGCTCTCCTCCTCATCGCCCCTCCCCGCACCGGACCACCTCTCGTTCCCCTTCGCGCTCTCCGCCGCCGCGGCGATCGACAACCCCTCCTCCTTCCCCGGAGCCGGGGCACAGCTCCACGCGCTGCTCGTAAAGAACGCGCTCTTTCCCGCCGACCACTACGTCACCACCGCGCTGCTCCAGCTCCACCACGCGGCCCGCCCGGACCTCGCGCGCAGGGTGTTCGACGAATTGCCGCGGCGGGAGCCGATCCACTACGACCTGGTCATCGGGGCGTACGCGCGCGCGGGGATGGCGGCCGAGGGGCTGCCGGTGTTCCGGGCCATGTTCGAGGACGGTGTGGCCCGGACGCCGTGGTGCTCAACACGGCCGTGGCCGCGTGCGCGCAGGCCGGCGCGCTGGACGGCGGGGCGTGGGTGCACCGCTACATCGAGCGGGCCCGCGCGGGGCTGCTCGCGGACGCGTTCGTGGGCTCCGCGCTCATCAGCATGTACGCCAAGTGCGGGTGCCTGGAGGAGGCGATCAAGGTGTTCGACGGCATGCCGGAGCGGAACGAGTACGTCTGGGGCACCATGGTGGGCGCGTTCGCGGTGCACGGCATGGCGGCGCAGGCGATCGCGTGCCTGGACAGGATGGCGACGGAGGACGGGGTGCGGCCCGACGGGGTCGTCGTGCTCGGGGCACTGTCCGCGTGCGCGCACGCGGGCAAGGTCGACGACGGGCTGCGCCTGCTCAAGGAGATGCGCCGCCGGTACGGCGTCGCGCCGGGGCACGAGCACTACAGCTGCACGGTCGACATGCTCTGCCGGGTCGGGCGGCGGATGGAGGACGCGGTGGGGCTGATCGAGACGATGCCGATGACCCCGCTCGCCTCTGTGTGGGGCTCTGTCCTCGCCGGCTGCCGGAACTACGGCAACGTCGAGCTAGCCGAGGTCGCAGCGCGGGAGCTCGAAAGGCTAGGCGCCGGCGCCGACGAGGGCGTCTACGTGCAGTTGTCCAACATCTACCTCGATGCCAACCGGAAGGACGACGCGCGGAGGGTGCGGAAGCTCATCGGCAGCCGGGGGATCAAGAAGATTCCAGCGTATAGCGCTGTAGAGGTTGACGGCGAGGTCAGCTCGTTTGTCGCCGACGACCAGGCGCACCCACGGCGCTTCGAGATATGGGACGTACTCCGGCTGCTGGTGCAACAGATGGGGCATGTGCCAGACGAGGAAGAAGAAACATTGTTTGAAGTGTTGTAACGACAGGATTTTTCGCATAATAGCCTCCATTATCATTGCTGAGGGGGGGGGGGGGGGGGGGGGGGGGGGGGGGGGGAGGGGGATTCTGGAATCTTCAATGTGATTGCTTATACTTTTAATTTAAACAATATATATTTTAAGCAATGTGGATGACGGAGGGTAACGAGGATTCACGGAGGCGATTTAACTAACCGTATTATCTACGAAATAATAACCCTCACAAACCGCTAGCTATCTTTTCAAACAAATAAGCCACTAATTACAATACGCTCCGGCGATGCAATCGTTTGCGCTATTTCCAAGAGATGGATTCAGGTAGTTAGAAACAGTTATAAATATGAATTCTAGAACCGAGGCTTCCAGTCGTCTCCTCGAGCTCCTATATACAGAGTACATTCGTCCTGAGACAAACAACAGATAGACTTAACAGGAACAGGAGTGATCATACAGTGTTTACAGCTGACAAAATTTTGCGCCATGACAAGGTATGACAAA
>JAAXCT010003758.1:0-25705 GCA_012490785.1 Eragrostis nindensis | reverse complement strand
CCCCCCCCCCCTCTCTGTAAACCGGTCCACATGAACCCAAGGTTCATGAGGCCCTCCGGCTCACAGTGGACCCAGTCCACCACTTTCCAATAGAAAAAACAATTCCAGAAAATCTAGGAAATTCCAGGCCCTGTACATTTACAGATAAGCCCCTGACCTTTTTGATTAATCCTGTTTAGGTCCTACCTTTTTACATAAACACCCCCATACTTTTCCATAATTACCTTTTAGTCCCTGCCTTTTTACATTAAGGTCCCTCAACTTTTCCATAATTACAGATAGGTCCCTAAGCTTTTCTATTTTTACAAGTGAGTCCTTAGATCTTTCTGTAATTGCAAACAAGCCCTTAGAATCTTTTTAAACACCTATATCTTTCCATCCTAACTCCGTTTTGAGTGATTCTCGCGCCCACGTGTTCGTAGAAACGCGTAGTATCTTTTGGTACTATCTTGGAACTTCACACCGGATCTACCCCTCGATACCCTAAGTTTCCCTCTCGCCCGACAAATCCCATATCGATAAAATCATTCGCCGCTAATCTCGCATAACACAAATGTTCTTTCGCTTTATGGTGTTGAACCTAGTCAACCTTGCCGTATCGTTCCACATCGTTCAATCAAACCTAATCCCATATTGCCATCAGCTGCCACCTAACTTTATTGACTAACGATCTTCTTGTTATGCAGTCTTCATTGGATCTTATTGTTGCTCATTGCTATTTCAACTGCAACCATGCATTCATATCATGTTCATGCATGCCTAGATTTTATACACCTCTGCATCTACACGTCCTTTCCCGAACCACCATGATCTTTAATAGAAATAACTTAGAGTTTATATAATAGATATGCACGCAATCACCATCAATACAGCATGTGCATCTCACAATCATCACCCTAAGGTTTAGTAAATAAAGTTTTATGCCAAACCCTGCACCTTGCTCTTTTAAGAGAACTTAGATAATTAATAGTTTGTCTAGGTGAATATGGCCCTTATAAGGCCATGAACATAACCTGTAAATAAATAACCTTTCATAAATATATATGCATTGCATAAGCATAGCCATTCTTCTTGGAGTTTCAACGATTCTTATTGGAGTTAATTGGATCTTATTTGGCTCTTTTCGTTCTTTATTTCCTTTGCGGTAGTTTATTTATACGTAATATTTCTATGCGCTAGCTTACGCGAGATCCGAGGAAGAGCCAGAAGAATTCAAGGAGATCTAGAAGATCCAAGCTTCGAGGATGAGTTGAAGAATCCAAGCCCGAGGACGAGTCAGAAGATACAAGCTTAAGAGAAGGACTCGAAGATATCAATCTCGACAAAAGAACTTGAAGATCTAGAACTGGAAGATTAGGATAGCGTTTTTCAGGCAAGCTCTACTTCTCCTTGATCATGATTGAACTACTGTTTTCGCAATGCACCTATATTGCCTATTCTCGTACTATGCATTACTTGTTATTTTACTACTTGTGTAGCTATGGTCCTACTTGCTTATTGATATTGATGTCTGTTACTTAGGTGTTAATATCAGATCCTTGTTTACCCTTGTTCACCTGTCACCTTGATAACCTTAGGATAGTTCCATCATTTCTATGATGGCACGTTCACCTTGTTACTAGATTGCTTAGGACCCTCGCAATGTTTCTACATTGCCACACCTTACTCACATATATACTTTTACAAATGTGTGAAATGAGTTTGGTGGGTGTGCGTGATACTTGGGGTTGGGAGAGTAGCACAACCGTGTTAGGTGATGATGTGATGGAGACGGTGATGGGATGGTGGATTACGGGCAAGGCCATTAGTAAGTGATTGATGACGAATGGATTGTGTGATAGTCCCCTAGTGTGGGAGACATGGCGCTTGCCCGGCCACATAAGGACCGGTTCATTCAACCTTTAACAAGATGATTCTCGTACAACCACGGAACTGTATGGGAAGGACTCACCCTACCTTCTTGGTGCCTACCACTTTGATCCACCTGGAGGGCAGTAGCGTAAACGAGCAACCAGGAGAAGACTCCGGAGTTTGTAGTGCTTAGGAGCTACGGCCGAGATCCCCACATTAAATGTGCTGTGGTTCCACATGATGACTATTGTAGTCACATGAAAAGCCCTGGGTTGGTTCGTAGGTGGCATTGTGTGTGGTACTCGGAGAAGATGGATTGAGCGTTATGTTACTCTCCGTACAAGAGTGCATAGCCCGTGGGAAAAGATGTACAACCTCTGCAGAGAGTGTAAAATTCATCCGGATGGACGTTGTCACGGCATATGACGCATCTTTGTTGAGCTCGATATGATTAGCCACCTCTCATTCCTTGGAGTGTGAGTGAGCAGTAGTCTGCTCGTGTTTTGGAAGTGATGGCAAGTATGCCGGGTCGGTATGACCACTGAGGTCGGAAGGCCCAACTAAAACTTGGGAACTGGCGGGAATGCTTCATACTCCCCCAAGGCCAACCAACTAAAATATTGACAGTTACTTCTCTGTTTTATCTAAGAATTCCTTCACATGCTTTAGTAAACCTTGCATAAAAGTTGCTTGCTGCAAATGAACCATACAACCTGTTCCTTACTAAGACCAAATATGTATGTATATATACCCTTGTGTAGTGTAGGGCTTGCTGAGTACCTTATGTACTCACGTGTTTGCAATCGTTGGTTTAGTAGGTGAAGACTTCGTAGATGACGACGACGATTGGATTTTCGGTTCTGCTTCTCAAGTTTGCTTGTGGCGTTGGGCCATGGTTTCCGCTGTCTGCTTCACCTCTAGTGGGTCGGATGGACTTGGATAGTTTTGAATTCTTGTCGTACCGCCACTAAGGGTCTTATATCAGGTATCTTACTTATTTATCTATTCGAAGTATGCTTTTGATTATCATATCTGGGTTCTTGTGCGTATCAGCTACTGATCCAGAGACTGATACAGGATGCACAGTAGATTCCAGAAATGGGGTCTGACACTCACAAACACGCACGATTACTCACCTTTGTAAACATACGTATGCAACCCTTACCCCAATAACGCCTTTAAAAGACTGGCCGGCTGATCTTGAAATTCATTAAGTCACCACAGACGTCTCGTTATAGACGGGGACGTCGCCTCCTACGGAAAGAATAAATACCTATAAGGTGCAACACCTGTGCCGAGTCAGGGACTCGAATCCTCAAGAATCTAATAAGCTGAGCTCGCTCGCTCTGCAAAAAAAAAAAATCAAATTGATGACTTGGATACATATGCCTTCTTTGTGGCAGCTTTAGCTCCGAGATCCATAGGAGAATAGATATAAACCAGAAACACTTAATTATCCACAGCTCCAAGAAATCGAGATGGAGCCATAGTGCAATGGTAAAATCACATAATATCATCTCGCCTCAACATTAGCATAATCTGAAATACTGTTTGATTAGTAACCTCTACGGATAAAATAATTGTACTCTTACTAATTGAAATTTCCTTTAACAACTCCACGGTGATCCAGGCTAAGAAATCCTTGAAGTACTTACAAAAAATCAAAACATCCAACCATTTGGTTGATTCTAACAATTCAAGCCAGTGCGATATTCTCTCTATTGAAGTTCATGTTACAAATTATATATTTTTTTATGGGTCTACAAATTATATTTTACCAGGCAGTGGACGTATTCAAGTTAGACTGTAATTACCATAATTTGATTCTTGAACTAGTAATTAAAGCACTCACCTGATCGCCACAGTATATATCCTACGTACTTTCACGAAACACCACATATTTGGGACAAACGTTGGAGCACTTGCGGCGTTTGACTCTTTTGACCGATGGATGCATGCAACTCATATTTTATAGAAGTCATATTCAAAGCTCACTATCTAATTTGATTTGGTGGACTCAATCTTTTTTTATTAATGGGATTTCATGCATTGATTATGTAAGCAACTGGTCGGAGCTTATTAATTTGATGTTACCAGTAGTATGTCTAAGAAAGGTACGTACCTACCCTTTTCGAGACCTCTTCTTCTAATTGACTATACCTTCGTTTTTCCTTGTTGAGATGGTGAAAACGTCTATGGTGATTTGTGTTCAACGCAAGGAAAATTACCGCGTACAGTGACCAAAAAAGAATGTCACTTTCGTGGAAGTTGGGCTAGCTTCGTCGTGCGCCTGAGAACTCCGTACTCTTCCTTTGGGCTTTAGATCAATTAATGGTGTGCATGTACATTGATCGTTCTGTTAACCACGCAGGAATCTATACTTCACCAACCATCCATGTGAAACGATTATTTTTCTCCCTTGACTGATGCTCAAACATGACCATCGGTTATTTGCTGCTCGCAAAAAGAGATGACGACGAAATGAAATGCATGCTGATAAAGTTAGTGATTTGATCATATTTCGAACATTAATATTCATTTTGTTCTTGATATCTCCCTTCATTTGGTTGGACATCCACAGTCATTGCTGGACCTTTGAGCAGCTTCCGCACCATGGTTTGCAATAGCGGCCCTTGTACGCTGTTTGCTTGGAGACATGTTAAAGAGCTTGCCAAATTGGACGCCTGGGACCTGGGAGCGCTGACTGAGCCAGGCAGATTTCCCATGGTCCAAAGCAAACAACCGTTATGTGCTCAACTCCCGGAGCTTCTGGACCACCTCGTTTGAGTTGTATCTACAGCCGGTGGGTTTGGTTCCGGGTTTTCCGCTGCTCAGCTTCAGCAAGCAACTTTGCCCCTATGGTTTAGGACACCTTTGAATGGTGGCTAAGTAGAAGGAAGATGGTAGCCAGGCCGCGAAGACAGTTTTCGACTCAGTGGTCATCCTTGTCCTCTAGAGGATTTTGAATAACACAATCCTTGGGTGTTTTGCAACTTTCCTATCTTGCAATTAGGTTACCAGAGTATATTTTCGATGACGCTCGGCGCCAGGGTTGAGTAGGTCTCTTAGTTTGGTCAGAAATCTTTAGTGAGTGATCCCTTTTGTATTTTCGGTGTTTCGCACCCCATTAACAAGGGGGGGGGGGGGGGGGGGGGTCTTAAAAAAGGGGATTGCTAAAATCCACCCAGATATTTGAGAGAAGGCTGTCACCTGAATTTTTATGCACAGCCGTCTGCAAGCAAATTCAACGGAATCGCATCTTCCTCGACTCCAGCGGAACTCCGGCGAGGTCAGCGAGCGGGAGGGGCGAGGTTAGTGTTCTGGGTTGGGGGATTGGGGCGGGGCTCGCTGAGCACCGGACCTAGAAGGAGGTTTGGGGGAGGAAGGCCGGCCCGACGGTGGTGGCGGAGAGACGGCGGAGGCGGAGGCAGCAGCGGGGGGGGGGCGCCGCCGGAGCGGGCGGCGGAAGATGGCGGTTGGGCAGGGGTGGGGCGGGGGCGAGGATACGACGGCGGCGGCTGGGGAGGTGGCGGCGGGGAGGGGTAGGAAGGGGGCGGCCTCGGCGAGCTAGGGTCTCGCCGGAGCTCCACTTCGGCGAGACCTTAGCTCCCCGAGGCCAGGCGCGGCAGCACGTGGGGGCGGCAAGAGCTGGGCGAGATCCATCCGGTTGCAAGAGCTGGAGTACTGAGGTGGAAGAGAATGGGATGGCCGTTGGATGTCAATCCAATGGTTGGAAAATTCGGGTATTAGGGAGAGGTTTTTTACCCAGGTAGGATATAGACAGGCCCAAAAAAAAATGTGGATCAAGCTTCAACCTATTCTTTCGTGACTTTTTTTTTTTTGAAAGACCCGGTAATGTTCCGGCATATATTAATAAGGGCAGAGAATACATGCATTGTGCCAGAGGCACAACTAGGAGCATTGGTAGGCGTCGCCTAGGCTTGGCCTTACTCCACTACAAACAATTTTTTGTAGAGACCGGTTACACAAAATTAAGATTACAGCAAGACACTTATACTACTCGAGGCAGTACTTCTCTAAGTTTTTTAGCGCCCGCTAGAGTCCATGATTTAGCCTCGTCCCGAATTATGGCAATTAGTCTGTGCGGCAGGGTGAAGAGCTTGTTGAATACCCTTGCATTTCTCTCCTTCCATATCATCCAGATGGTAAGGATTGCAAGCGACCTCACTCCTTTGCTGTGTTGATTTCCTTCTGCCAGGGACGTGAACCAGTCTTCCATTGTTGCATCCGGCCTCCAGTTTTCTGGCTTCAGTGTCTGCAGCCCAGTCCAATTGCTCACGAGGTTCCATATTTCCTTGGTGACTGGACATTCGCAAAAGAGATGTTGTACCGTTTCCAGGTTGCGCTCACACATCTGGCAAAAATAACAGTTCTCCCAGCCCCTTAGCAACAACCTGTCTGCAGTCCAGATCCTATTTTGTAGCATCAGCCAGATGAAAAATTTTGACTGCGGTGTTGCCCAAGATTTCCATATCTGCTTTTGGTTTGCCGCTCTTGTCGTTCCTTCAAATTGCAGCAAGTATGCAGAGCTAGCCGTATATTCCCCCGATGCTGTCAGTGTCCAAATGATCTCGTCAGGCAGTTCTGAAGAGAGGTCGATCGGCTCCTCGTCGATCATGATCCAGAGCGTGATGTAGTCAAGGAGTAAATCTGTATTAAGGTTGTGCGCCAGATCTCTGATCCATGTGTCATCCTGCATTGCCTCCGCAACCGTGCGCCGTTTCCGCCTACTGTGAGCAAAAAGTCTCGGAAAAAGCGTTGCCGGCGATGTTCCTCTCAGCCATGAAGAGAGCCAGAACAGAGCTCGGTTACCATTGTGAACTGTTACTCTGGTTGCAGCCGTGAACAGTGCCACATCAGTGTCGTCAACAGGCACGTCCATTCCCACCCAAGGCCGGTGAGACTGCTTCCAAGCATACCATAACCACCGCTGCCGTAGTGCACGACTGAAGAATTCAAGGTTCATGAGTCCAAGTCCGCCATTCTTGAGTGGCATGCAGCATTTCTTCCAATTGACTTTACATTTGCCACCCGTCAGCTCACTGTCCCCGGCCCATAAGAATTTCTTTCTTGCTTTGTCGTACTCATAAATGAATTTCTTCGGCACTTTCATGGCGGTTAGCAGGTAAATTGGTACTGCACTTAGAACAGACTTGACCAGTTCCCTTCTCCCGGCTTGATTAACTAGCTTGCCTTTCCAGCCGGCCATCTTTGCTCTGCATTTGTCGAGCAAAGGTTGCAGATGAACTAATTTTAGCCTGCCTAAGGTCATTGGTAGTCCAAGGTAGTTTAGGGGAAATGAAACTCTCTGGCCGGTGAATGGTTGCAGGATTTCATCTAGGTTCAGATCCCCACAGCTTATAGGTGCCACTGAACTTTTGTCCACGTTGATCTTCAGTCCCGTCGCCTGCCCAAATTGATTCATGATCTGCATGACCGCCGCCACTTCTTGTTGGTTTGGGTTGACGTACACAACTGCATCATCAGCATACAGTGAAAGTCTCAACTTAGCATGGCGGCCACGCAACGGGGAAAGCATTTCTTCTTCTGTGGCAAGGTCAAAAATCCTTTGTAACGTGTCGATTGCCAATATGAAGAGATAGGGTGACAGGGGGTCACCCTGCCTCAAACCTCTCTGATGCTTGATTTCCGGTCCCAGTACCCCATTGAGCAGAATCTTGGAGGATGAGGAGGACAAAATTAGTGCTAACCAGTTTCGCCACCGGGAAGGGAACTCCCTCTGTTCTAGTACCTCTAGCAGATATTGCCATGATACGGTGTCGAATGCCTTAGAGATATCAAGCTTGAACAGCAGAGCTGGTGTTTTTGTCCGATGGTAGGCCCTTGCTAGATTTCTGACATACATGAAGTTGTCTTGGATACATCTTCTTTTGATGAAGGCACTTTGAGAACTGGAAATCAGCTTATCAATGTGTTTCTCTAGTCTGATAGCTAGTACCTTGGACAGGAGCTTGGCGAAAGAGTGTATCAAGCTAATCGGCCTGTAGTCTTTCGCCGTTTCAGCGATATCCTTTTTTGGGATCAGAGTGATCGCTGCCGTATTCAGTTGATGGAGAGGGGTGCAGTGTGCATCATGTATATTGCTCCAAACGCGTTGCATACCTCATGCTTGATAATGTTCCAGCAGCTCTTGTAGAATGTGCCTGTGAACCCGTCTGGCCCCGGTGCCTTTTCGGCTGGAAGTTGATTGACAGCCTCCGCTATTTCTGCTTCGGTGAATGGTATGTCAAGTGAGGAGGACTGTAATTTGGGGAGCTGCAGCCGCTGCCAATCCATTGTCAGTTGACGTGGTGTTTGTTTGCCGATCAGTTCTTTATAAAAAGAGTGCAGTTCTTTCTCCTTCTCTGCATGTTGCCATATAAGAGATCCGTCCTGTTTTTTAAGGTGGGCAATATGATTCCTCCTTCTTCTACCATTCGCTTTTAAATGGAAAAATCTAGTGCACGCATCCCCCTCACGAATGCATGTGATCCTTGAAGCTTGCCTCCTCCTGGCTCTCTGTACTGCAGCAAGTCCAAGTACTCTCAGCTTGAGTAATTTGCGGAGCTCATGCTCTTCATCCGAGAGCTCCCTTTGTTCTTGCGCTTTGTCCAAGTTAAATATGATATTCTCACAGATCTGCATTTGTAGCTTGGTCTGCCCAAAAAGCTGCCTGCTCCATGTTTTTAGGTCAGTAGCAACATGCTGTAGTTTCTGCCGTAGGATGATTAGATGAGATACACCAGTTACTGGCTTGTTCCATGCCTGCTGAACTATTTCAGTGAAACCTGGTACGCGCACCCAGAAATTTTCAAATTTGAATGTTGCCTTGCGCGGTGGCCCCTTGTTTTGTCCAAGATACAGAGGACAGTGGTCAGATATTGAGGATGATAAGGCCTGGAGCTGAACACTGGAGTAGAGTAGGTCCCAATCCTTGTTGCAAAAAATTCTGTCAAGCTTGCACATGGTCGGATTTCGCCTCTCATTAGACCATGTATACTTTCTGTTCTGCAGGCTGATTTCAATGAGTTCGCTGCGATCCAGAGCCCTTCTGAACTGACCCATGAGACGTCTGTTGAGGTTAAGATTGTTTTTGTCACGCGCTTCATAAATCAAATTGAAATCACCCAAGCAGAGCCATGGAGTACCCTGTGCAGGCATCAAGTTGGTGAGCTCCTGGAGAAAAGCCGGTTTTCCACTGTCATCACTTGGGCCATACACATTTGTCAACATGAAGGTCGATCCACTCCCCTTTTGTGTCACCTCTGCTGAAATGGTGTGTATGCCCACATTCTTGCAGGTAGCATCAAAAAAATCAGGGTCCCAAGCTATAATGGCACCTCCTCTTGTGTTGTCAGCAGGCAGGTACATGTATTTTGATAGTTTGGGTCCAAGGAAATCCATGGCTAAAAGGTTGTTTATGCTGCTCAGTTTTGTTTCTTGCAAGCACACAATATTTGGTTTTGCTGACAGCAGCATGTTTCTGACATTTTCCCTTCTGGCCGGCTGGTTTAGTCCTCTCACATTCCAACACACAATTGACAAATTATGGTCTAACATTGGGAAACCAAAGACAACAACATCTGCAGTCATAAAAGAGCCCCATTCGCTGCATTGAACTAGCACAACACCCTGACAGAACAGCTTCACAAACTAACTCCCTGACACCACCAACACACTTAACCTTGGTGGGGGCAGGCCGCTTCCAAGGCCCCAAAAGCCTGCATCCCCGGTGACAACAGCTCCTCATACCCAACAGCAAGAAAAAACTAACAAGGACTAACATTACTTTAACTAAGGGGCTTCTCTGCTACGCTTGATCTTGGTGAACTCATATCTTCGTGCCGGCACTCGCACCCGCAGCAGAGCTTGGCTCCGCTGCAACTGCAACTGCCGCTGCCATAACTGACGGGGAGGAGACATGAGCCAGCGCCTTCATCGCTGCAATCGCCTTCGGAGGGAGAGCTGTGTGGTACATCCCAGTGTACAATGAGCGAACTGCCTCAACAATTGGCTCACCTGGTTGGGACAGATCCAACTCGCGAATCAGCTTCTCTTCTGCACGCCACGCGACCGGTACCGGGGATGGGTTGGCCTTGAGTCGTTCGCTTCTGCGTGGTGAAGTCTTGCCGGAGGCAGGCGGGCTTGAGCGTGCACGACGAGGACGCCTCTGTGTCTTGATCTGAGGCAGCTGCGCGGAAGGAGTCGCGGTGGTAGCTTGCGGCTTGGGTGGTGAGGTGGTGATGATGGCCGCTGGCGCAGGCGCGAACACACTCTTGATGAGGTCGTCCGCTAGCTTGTCAATGTCCATGCGGTTGACTCGGTCCGTGATGTCCCGCATGGCCAGCCCATCAGAAGGCTCGCCATGGACGTGCATGGGCCGCGGCCCATCAGGTGTCTCTATGCTGGGGTCGAAGAGCGCTTGCTTCCCTTGATCCTTGCTTGGAGCTTGGCGGGCCGATGTTGGAGTAGATGTTGGCCCAGATGAGTTACCGGGCCAGGCCGGTGAGGAAGGTGTGTAGGTCGGCGAGGCAGGATCCAGCTGGGCGCCCACTCCTTGGGCGGGAACCATCTCAGGTTCGAAGTGCTTCGGGTCAAAACCCTTCCCAGAAGGGAAGCTGACCATAGGCACAGCCGAGATGGAAGAGGGCTCACCATGCAGAGTTTCTTCTGCCGGAACTCTTGGAGAAGCGCGAGGAAGGCCTGCCGCTGCTCCCTCGTGCAGGTGCTCGTGACCCTCGGGCTCCAGGTCAAACTATAGGTAGGATCGAGGTCAAACTAATGGAGTCTACATATAACTGTGTGAACATCGGTTTCGTTTGTGGATCAAGATATATACTTCTGGAAAATTAGAACTCTAAATTAAGTAAAAGGGTGTTTAAACAAAAGAAACTTAGGTAAGGATTCTTTACACGTCTGAGTACTGC
Source organism: Eragrostis nindensis (assembly GCA_012490785.1). Classification (NCBI taxonomy): domain Eukaryota; kingdom Viridiplantae; phylum Streptophyta; class Magnoliopsida; order Poales; family Poaceae; genus Eragrostis; species Eragrostis nindensis. The sequence goes on along the minus strand of JAAXCT010003758.1, from coordinate 14,906 downwards.
ACGAAAGGCCGATGTCCATCGCGCCGGTTCATTTGCTGCGTCACAAAGCGACAAGTATCAATGATCCGTCAAATCACAACAATGTCGAGTCCAGGCAGCTTCGGTTTTCATTTCTCGTCATCCTTGGAACTTTGACAGCCTTGAGAAGTCGCTTCTTCCACAGACTAAACCAGATATGTGAGCTTGCTGAATTGACCGTTTGTCTACGTACGCGTGCACTCCTATGGTCGTTCCAGCAAAATTAACCGGAGACATACGAAATGATGTTTCAACATGACTTGTCTTCTCTCCAAACAGCTATACACATGTCCAGCTAAAAGATTTCTTGTGATATCTCGCAAAAATAAAATAAATAATCCAAGGGGTGATCATCCATCTGTACACAGATGCATGCATTGTTGTCTTGTTGACTAGCTAGCACGTTCGGCGAGCGGTAAAAGAGTCTAGGACGTGCTAATGCAACTGTCGACTAATACCATTTCTGCGCCGGTTTAGGGATTTGGAGTGGCCAAGTTGGGAATAAAGGAATGGGAGGAGTCATTGCAAGATTTGATCGGGTTGACGCCTATGAAATGATGTTAATATTTGATCGGGTTGTCTCTAATTAAACCGCTAGTAATATTTGATCCTCACGTGCGTCTTTTCTTATGCGTTGACACTCACGGTCATCTATCGAAACGGCACTCGTGTGATCCTCATCCGGGAAGACGACGACGACGTTCAACATCGATAACGTGTTTGGCCTTGGTGCCGGCTGCTTTCGGCAAGTTCACTTTGCGTTGGACTTCTGCAACCTCTCGCTACGGCAAAACATGCAGTAAATTATTCTGCTCACCAATCTCTCAAAAGGAGCAGTCGTTTATAGTTCGTCAGATTTTGGTTGGTACGACGAGAGCGCGACTCGACTGGTCATATGTTTAGCACGTAGCAATGTAACCGGTAGACTTCACTTTATTGTTGTGTCTGTGTCTTAAATAAATATATATAATACTCTCTCCGTCTTCAAATTCTTGTTCTCATGAGTCATGACAAGACGGGCCAGTTCGATCCGTCTGGACCTATCTCGGTATATCTGGACGGTTTTAGAGCGGGAGAAAAATCCTGGAGAGCAGTTTTGACTGCTACTGTCTAGTGGAGTATATGCAAAACCATGTCATCGTGGCGCGGTAGCTAGCGTCGCGTGCGTATGTGCTGACTTGCTGACGCGACCTGAGAGCTTGTCAAGTGAGACTTTCTTTGTGCTCCAAGTAAATTGGCAACGGGTAAAATTAATCCTCTCTGATAAAGGGCCTGAAGATCCGCGCCGGCGACAGCATTTGCTGAATTTACCAGGGAGCATAGTGGTTCATCAGATGCAAACGCTGACTACTCGATCGCCAGCGAAATTTCTTGCCGACGACAAAAAACAAAAACAAAAAAAAACCTTTTGTTCTGTTAGCTGTGTGTGATGACTAGAAAGGGAGGTAGGTAGGACGAACCGACGAAGTACTTAGCATGAGCTGAGTCGTTGAACTAATAAACGTGGTCGACGCCTGGGCTGTAAGGTAGCTTTGGTGCCAGCTGAATCAATCGATGCCGAAACTGATTTTTTTTTTCTGAGATTGCTGAAAATACACCCGAGTTATCAACACTCAGATTTCTTTTTCTTTCTTTTTTTTTGGAAGGGAAGTGGCAGTTCTGCCTTTGCATTATAGTAGGAGATGTACACTGACAGACGAAAGATTGAGGCAATTGAAGAATGCTCTGCTCGGCAATAGGACTGGTTTTCCTGTTAGTGCCTCATTTCGAGGCTACCTAGAACACTCAATTTTTTTGTGCATGCATGTTGTGTTCAAAGATTACCGCAGGGATGGTGGTTATTTGAGTAGTAAAAATCCTATAGTTTCTGTATCCTAGATCGAATGCTCATTCACACCTTAGTTACATTTAAATCACCTTTTGGACACAAAAGTTGCAATCACCCTTTTTGTATAATTTTCGAGTGCTGGTGGGTGTAACTAAAAATTTGTGTGTTTACTCGATGGCACCTGACTTTCCCTGTTAGAACAAATATGATGTCTAGCCTAGTAATTAATGTTAGTTTTCTACTGTTCTCCCTAAAACACTTTAGGGTCACTAAGGCATTGGTCGGTTACAAGTCATGTACGTATGAATTAGAGTAAAAAAAAAGTGATTCAACTTCGCGTTCTGTTTCCCTCGACCGATGCATGCAACAGCTCATGATTCATGATCTATTATTGAGAGTTTTACGTCCATTGGCGTAGGCCAGAGTGCCAGACAAAAGGTAAGAAGTAGTTTCTTTTTGTCTTTTTAATTTTTGTAAGCTTGTATTGTTACTTGCTGATTTTATTATGTTTCAAAGGCATTTTATTAGCCTTTTGAATTTCTATTGAGATATGCATGTTGAATTTGTTGTGCGGCGAAAAAAAAAATTTCGGCCCACCCTCACTTCCAATCCTAGACTCGCCACTGCGTATGATGTATTGTTGAAAGATTCACATTCATTAGGATGCATTATTTCCACTGGTTTCAGGCTTATTAGAAGGTGAAGATATGCATCTAAAGCACTTTAGTTAAGATTTGCACAATTCAAGGGTGTGGCCTGTGGGAGTTCTATTGGGTTTCTACCATATTTGCATCGGAATCGCATATCTTTGTAGGAGATGGGCGTGGACGCGTGGTCAAATATTACATAACATAGGGCCTAATACGTTAAGAAAAGATATATCATTTTTTTGCGGGTAAAGATATATGTCACAAAAATTAATATATAATCCAAATTATACGAAAAAGAACAACATCCAACTTTACCTACTTATCACCCTACCTCACCAAAATAAGAGGAAAAAAACTGAAACACTTGGGGCCGAAAGGGAAGGTAAGTTTTTTTTTTAGGACAAAAAGGGCAGATCGAAAAGAGAAGGTAACTGAGAAGGAAAGTTTTCACATCACTAACCTGCAGTTCAAAAAGCAAGGACCAAAGCTTGGAGCGCCCGAGTGGCTAGAGGCTGTTGCCTCCGGGAGCTTGCTCCCGTAAGGTCCCGGGTTCGAGCCAGCTGAGGCACGAGTACTGTAGCAGTGAACAGTAACGCGAGTTACTGTTCATTGCTGCAGTTAAAAAAATCCCCTCGCTCTCCCCGGGTCAAAGCACATGGTTAAGACTCGCGCCGAAGCTCACAACGGCCAGCTGAGTCCCTGTGTAGGATCGGGGAGGGGGTTCGGGGGTTTTCTCGGCCTGCGTGAGAGGCTCTTCTCCTTAGCAAAATGCCGTCGGGGGCGGTCTTACCCCCGCAGGTCGAGTTTTTTAAAGTTTGTGGACCTGTCAAAACGGATAGTCCGGCCAGGTAATAAAAGAGAGGCCAGGTCTGCAGAGGATGTATGGATGGGCTGAAATGAGTGGGTTTTACCAGGCTATTTTGGTCTGCAATTTCGCCAGGCCTTTCCTAGGCCGAACTTACCAGGCTATTTTGGTCTGCAATTTCGCAAGGCCTTTCCTAGGCCGAACTTGTCGCAGAACTAGATCGGAAGGAATGGTTGGGCTTTCAGTCCACACTTTTTTTTAGGTAACTTTCAGTCCACACAGCTGTGGACCTGCAACTAATTGATTGACTGATGTTCCTAAAAAAACTAATTGATTGACTGATTATCTGTGCATTGTGCTAGATCAATGCTGCCAGGAGAGATAATGCACATTTTACGAGAAAAAGAAGAGAAATACTGCACGATCCAAACACCGTCAAAATCCGTTGTCACATCACTAACCTACAGTTCGAGGACTTCTCTAGTTAGTGACTTCGAAGAATTGATTCGGATAGACATAACGACAAAGTGAAGTAAAAGAAACATTTTTTTTCAATCCAATATGCTTTATGTACTTTGAAGAAAAGGTGCAAGAAGGCCGGTTGCACGGTTTGTTTGCATCAAAAAAGGGGAATATTGGGACCCGGGAAGCACATACTATAGCATAACAAAACGGTACTATGGTGGGTGTACCACAATGTAAAGTAGTACCAAACAATTTTCTGAACCAAAGGTTCACGCGAATACGACTCTCGTCTTTCTTTGAAACTAATAAGGTTGCCCGCGCAAACTGCGCGGCTAGATACGATATAGGTTTTTTCTTCAAATAAAAGTATAAAAAATCAAAAACTTGCAACTTGTGTCATCAATATCAATATAAATTGTAGAATGCATCTTGTAACCTTAGAGTGATAGATATATATTGATGTGTCTTCTCAACAACTATCTCAATTGCTCTAATATTCCCCTATTGGGAGGGCCTAAACCATATCCATATTGCCCTGATGAGTACATCTCCTTTCTACGTGGTTGCCCATAAAGGTCAATGCGTGCTTTCGTGTTGTCTCAGCACTCAAGGCATCTTTGGTTTGCTTTCTAGTTTGATCAGGTGGATGAAGTCGTGGTGCTGATCGCGTGGTTTGCCTCTCTCTTGTGGCCGAGGTGCTTCGGCCTCGGCATTGCAGCCGCACCGTTGGAGCTAAATTTTTGGCTCTGTCGGCTCCTAGTTGTTGATGAGGATATCGCTCCTTCGGATACACATGTCACACCTCCGCTGGATATACAAGGTCCAATCACCAGAGCTCGCGCAAGACAGTTGAATCTAGAGGTGAGCTCGTTCCTAAGCACTCATTTATATGAACTTGAGGATAGATTGCTACCTAATGATTATATTGTGATTAGGAACCATGGAGTGGACCCGAAGATGTTTGGAGAGGAGCTTCGAGGCGTGGAGGGACAGCAAGGGCGTCCAAACCAAGTTGGAGGCCTAATTCAAGTCGACTTCGGATCGGTTTCGGAGTCCAGGAGCAGTCTGCACTAAAACGGTCGCCCAGGTCGCATACGGGCTCGGTTTCGGACGTTCTTCATATGCATGGAAAGATAATTTGATAACCTTTCCAATGCCGCCGGTCTCATGTCAAAACTCGTCCGGAGTCATCGGGAATCGTCGAAACAAGTTGACGTCCAGAATCTGTCCCGGTGCTGCGCCACCGTAATCTGGCCTTTGGGCTTGTATCTTGTTGGAGCCCATTAGGGGCGCGTCTAGGGGATCTTGCACGCCCTAAGGTCTATATCTACAGTAGCCGCCGCCCAAGTTAGGGTGGGTTTTGCTTAGATTATTCTGTCAAGAACAGTTTCGCCGTTCATCGGTTTGTGAGACCCCAACTCGTGAGCTTAATTCAGTTTTCAGCAATTTTGGTTGCAATCTACTGTGTTCTTGCTTGTGTTCTTCGATTCGCAGGCAAGGATAAGCCTTCTTGGCGAGGTCGACCGTGCACCGCCGGTCGATAACCTGAGGAGACGTGGGTGCTGCGATTGCGGGGTTTAGAACGTGTTGTTCTGAAGCCGGATCGACGTGTGTCAAGTTTCCACCAAATCGAGAGTTATCAGAACCTTTCGGAAGATCGGGAACCCTAGTTCACATCAGTTGTTTTGTTGTTGATTGGGTAGGAGAAAGAAAAATCGCTTCATGAATAATGTCGATGCAGTGCTTGCGTCAGAGGAGCTGAAGCCGGTAGGAGCCGAACCAAACACGACCTTAGTATTTACAATCTAAATAAAGAAGAGATGATACCTTAATGTGTTGATTTATAAGTGTTAACTAAATAGATTCCAGTGTTATCTTTATATTTGAGAAGTAATTTTTCCATGTTAATTGTTCCTTGCTTGTTCTGAACTTCCTCTGTAGCGAACTTGTCCTTGACTTCATAGTTCATTGAGGCTCTAGCTCTTGATATGTTTTCCAACCACATTAACTTCGCCCGTCCTCCTTTTGCTTGCCTAGTGGAGCTCCACAGGTTGTGCATGGTACTGTTGCACCATGTTAATGTGTCGTGGCATGGCGAGTACTATACCCTGATAGGCGTGTGTGACTTACACAGACTTGCTTATCAATGGTGTAACCTGCTCTGGGAGCCGTATACGAATTAGAGACGGACATTGAACCTATCTGATACACCATTTGTCTTAAAATATAAGCATTTTTTATTTGGTCAATGTGAAACATTCTAAACTTTGACACAATATATTGAAAAATAAATTATTATAAATATAAGAAATTATGCATTACGGTATTTTGTTTCATGATAAATCTAGTGGCATATTTTTTATACTGGCTATCTTTTTTTATTGATAGTCAAAGTTACAAATGTTTAATTTTGATCAAACCCAGAAATACTTATGTATTAGGACAAAGGGAGTATAAGATTGTCAAGAATTAAAGCCTTGCCAATGTTAGTTGTGCCTAATACCTCATTAGCGTAGCATGCTGCCATTTTTGTCGGTCAGTGAGCCACGGTTGAATGTAAGGTGACATCATGAATGTATGTTGAGCCCACCGCTTCTTTCCCATAGGTATCTCTTCCCCTGCAGTCTTGGTGGTTGTGCTCTTGTCATAGCCTTGCTGAGAAGTGCTGGTGCATCTGGCTCGTCGGGCAGTAAAATTCTCTCGATCTCTCTCGATCATGCTACAATTGAGAGAGGCAGAAAAAATTGTTGGCCAATGATCTTTCCTACCTCCGATGACGCACAGGGTGTCGAGAGATGGCGAAGACCATGGTGCTCTTGCCGGTTGGTAGGCAGGTTGTACTTTATGTGTCCTAGTTTGTGTAGGGTTAGGTTTTCTGTGCATCAGCGGTGAGGCGATCTTACCATCGATGTCGCCATGAAAATATGTCCTCCCTGGCTGTTTCATGTTTCATTGTGCTCTAGTCTGGCGCCGACAACAAGCTTGTGGAGGTGGGGCTCCATGGAGGAGGCTCCTTTACAGGAGTTAGTGGCTGGCATGTCGCCTTCGTTATTGTATAACGGTGGTGAGGATGTTGTACTTTTGCTTTAAGGTAGGATGGAGAAAATATCGTCAGATTTGCAGCAAAAAGGAAGATGGATTGAGCTCGAGCTTCCCTCGGTAACGGTCGACGTTGATGGCGAGCTCCGCTCCATGGTCAGGGAGTCTTGGGCGCATCGCCGGCCGATGGTCATTTCGCGATGGCTTCATCCCGTCCCTAGGGTCGGATGTCTTCTGCGGCTCAACTAAAAGCCAAGGTGCGATGGGGTTCTTCTTGATCCGGGTCCGGCGGGTGTCTGCTTCGGTTTCGATGTCGGGCGGCGTCATTCTCCGGTGAAGCACGGCAAGCACGGAGGATAGGAACATTTTTGTGTTTTTTTGTTTCATTTAAGGTCTTCTGTGCAAGTTGGACAGAGTGTACATATCCATGTATGTTTTCCTTAGATTAATATAAAAAAGCGTTGCGTTGTAATTTACAGCCGACCCCATATCACCTAGCCATAGCGTCACAACAGCGTTTCTGCTTTAATTTTTTCTTGTCTCTATGACTCGATAGATGGTAATTAAATACTCCCTTCATTTTTATTTATATGACGCAGTTGACTTTTCGCTGAACTTTGACCAACAATATATCATGTAATTAGTTACTTAACGTAAAACCGATATCAGTAGATCTATCATCAAAAGCACTTTAAAGTTAACCTATATATTTAGCTTTTTGCATAAATATTTGTAGATAAGACGAATGCGTCATATAAATAAAAACAGAGGGAGTATTCAGTAAGGAAATCCCAACGCCAGGACGTTCGGACTGCACTTGCCCAGGATTTGGATGTATTAACCGTTTGCCTAGGAACCTATCTATGGCATCCTTACGTTAAAACAAATATCAATCTTCCAAATCTGACAACACGTTAATCAGGACGTTCGGACTCCACTTCATAGTAGAAACGCGTTAATCAGTGGAAGATTAACGTTCAGACTCCACGTTAATCAAACGTTTAATGAGGACTCTTGACCTCTCTCTCCAATTTTTTTTTTGCGAGGACTCTCTCTCCAAATTTGTATGCATATCAAACTTCTACTTTTCTATAATTTTTAATTTCAAATTTTTCCACTATAAATTATTTTTATATGAGTATGTTGTTTAATCTAGACCGTTAGATGTTCATAAAATCCAACGGCTCATGGCTTTTCTTTTTTTCTGATTAACGTGGTAATTTCGTGGCCTTGAGAGCGAACGTGGTGGCTTCTTTGGACCTTCAAATACTAAGATAATAGATTGCAACGCCACCGCGTGCACATAGACACAAATTACGTAAGTATTTTCATATATTAACCTGCTCTTGTTAAAATGTTCAGGCGAGTACATACATGATACATGCGTCGCCAAAAATGCAAAAGTTTAAAAAGGCACCGATGGTTTGTACTGAATGGTCTGCAGTCGCCAGTCAATGTCCGCTAGTCTATGGTTTTGTCTTTTGGTCAGCGTAAAGACAAAGGGAAGAGATACCGTAGAAAAAAATCGCCATTGTCGTGTCCATTGACTTGCCGCAGGAGCAGAGCTCTCATCTGAAGCGTGAGTTGTTCTTGCCGCCCGCATCCGTCCATCTATTCTGTCGAGACCGGCGCTGTTCTTCGTAGACCAAGCCAGCTATACGCAATAGACTACTTTTCCCTGAGCTCAAGCCGAAGACCTGACCAGCCTTTGGAGTTTGGAACATATGAATTCCGTTGCACGTGAACATACTGAAACCACAAGCTATTTTTGTTCTGTAGAGCTACACCTATTAAAGAAACCGTTCATTGGTTTTTTTTTTTTTTTTGCGTGGAAAGAAACCGTTCATTGTGTTTCCAATGACATTCTTTTTTCGGAGAATCAATCAACTCATACGTATATATTAGACTGACAGAACACAGAGATATTATACAAAGTTTTTCCGGATCGAAAGAGACATGACGCATATTTTAAAAGAAGATCAGTTTCTTGGGAAAAGAAAATGAAGTTTTCGAACAATTTGCGACTGTGTCATCAGGACCATATGGAGTTGCTGCAATAGTTGCAGTTTCAGGGCCTCATGACACATCAGTTTTGCACAAACAGGGCCACTACTTGGAGCTTTGGCTTCATTTCAAACGAGCGCTCGTGACTGGCGGTTGATCCGCGTGCTTGTCTTTATGTGTGTCTTGATATATACGAGACACTAACTAATTATAGAGATACTACTCTGCTGCTGGTCTGCGCACAAAGCTCCAAGTGCGACGCCGCTGTCGTCCGACGTGCTCCATAGGCACCTCTCGCTCCCATCCATTGACTTGTCCAGCGCCCTTGCACTACCTTCTAACCTCTTCTCCTGCCTGATTCCTTCTACCATCCCAACCTGTTCTTGTTCTTGGAGCTAAAAAGGTCATGTTGCTTTATGTACTTTTGGTAATAAGCGTTTATACGTAACTGCCATGTATATCCTGCAGAGACGGAGTTATACGTACGGTATCTATGATAGCTGAACCTTAACATACCCACTATACTACTCCTGCTCCACTACTTGGAAAGAAGAAAAGAAGACGATGGGAGCCATGGCCGATGGCAAAATTTTATTGATATAATGCGGCACTGTGTTGGGTCAAATTAGCACATCATCCACCACGGTAAAGTTGTTCCTAAAAGGCACCAAAAGCTTGTTTATTGGAACCTTTTCCAGGTCAATGCAGTCAACTCAACCCACCTGGAAAAGTCTGTAAGAAAAAGCAAACCGCGTCTTAGCCAATCCGTCCATATTTTATTTTTTTTTTCTCTCTTTTTTATGTAGCTAGGGTAGGGTGGGACTATGGCATTAGCTTAGGCTATCCTGGTATTGTACTAGTAGATCATATCGTCCTAGCAGACTAATATTTGTTTGTGTTCACCCTATTCAACTGTATGTATACTTTGATGAAAATGCCTAGTTAACCCTTATCTTGTCCATTCTCTTTGCCTTATGCTTGCTAAAGAGTAGGTACATGAACTTTTTAAATATGGTTATTACAGATCGGATTAAAAAAAAGAGCCAAAACAATATTAAAACATGAACAGTGAACCAAATTAATTGAATTGTTTCCTTTTAATTTTAACCAAAATTCCTGAAACTGCCCTTTTCAAGGAAAAATTCTACAATTTCCGAAAATAAGTTCACAACTTATTCTGACAACAACTCGAACCACAATGGAAGTTTTCAGTATCCACTTCAACACATTAGATAATTAAATACTTACCATACACTAAAGGCATAAATAAAGAGTACACAAAACATTGGTTTATTCGGTTATTTATTGAGTACTTAAATAATCATTATTCTAGCTGCATGTTTGTTCGAAATATTTTTTGTATGTAACCAACTAGCGTGAAAAATCAGTTTGGTTTCATTTAGTTGTTCAGCTATGTTTTTTTCTTGCCGGCCATGGTTAAGAGACATACATATGGTTTCTCCCCTATATGACTGATAGAGAGTGTGAAGCTCCTGAGTTAAGCACGACTAGTTTGGAGTGCGAGTTGCTCCATCGGCACATTGAGCTAATCGGTAACATTTTAAGCATGCTAATTTGTTTAGTGAGCTATTCATTTGGCCATAGATAGCAAGTTGTAGTGCTCGATAATCAGAAAATGAATAATGAAGATATGGCATCAATTGCAACTTGTGGACGGGCAAGGAAATTCAAGCTCTTTGAACCGATTGAGCTCCTATCTAGTTTCATTTGTTTTACTAACAAAAACTAATCTCATATTCACCTATGTTCGCTAAGACTTATGTAAGGTTGCCGTGACATCAATATGTGTTGCACCTAGTAGTTTATAATCTCATGAAGAACGTTTGAATTCCAAATGGTCTTAGAAGGTAACCAAACCAGAGGCAAAAGTGGAAGCACTCAACCACCATGCCACCCAACTAAACCGCTAGTACCACACTGATAGTCATGCCAAATCAGCAAACACAAAGGGCTCACGAGAGAGAAGAGAGAGACATCGGTGGCCCCACTGCCCATTCACCCATCAAGCATATAAGTGAGCCCACTCGGATAGTGCTACTAATCATCATCATCGTCGCAATCGAATTGACGTTTCCACAGCTTCCTCCTCCTCCATCCCAATCGGATAGTGCTACTAATCTTCTTCCTCCTTCCCATTCCATTACCAAGAAGCGCCCGCGACCATTCGCTCGCCGGCACACCAGTTTAGGGGGAATTGTTTTTGCTACCAGAAGAGGAGCACCGCAACCGGTACCAGCACCGGCGGCGGGAGGAGGAGGACGCTACCGCAGGGTCCGGGCGTCGGGGTCTGTGCCACATGCCGCTCTGGGGGACCGCGTCCGCACCGCCGGCCGCCGAAGGCGATGGCGCCCGAGCGCCTTCCGGGTCCGGCGGCGGTGCCGGCGTCAAGGTGATCCGGTCGCTGCTGCCCACCCGGCGCCGCCTGCGGCTCGACCCGCCCTCAAGCTCTACTTCCCATGTACGCAAAAGGCTCTCCTTCCTGCTGTTGCTCTGTTCTCGCGAGTGGTTTGGTTGTTCTTCGAATTTCTTATTGGCGGTTGCCTGCTGTTCATCAGAAAAGGCCGCCCCTTTCAGTCGTTTTCTGCCGCTCTTTATGATTTCAACTGGAGCTGCGCCTAACTTTGCTTGCAACTCGAGTTCTTGATTCGATGGTTCCATCCTCATCAGGCGATTCTTCGTTTTATTATTAGTTTTGTTCTAATTTTCCCTCCCCTGAATTTCCTGTTTTGTTCTGTTTAAAACTCCTGTTCTCTGTTAAAATAAGGATTTTTTTCCTGTAATGAGTTCTGTACTTCTGGTAATTTAACGCATATGTCTCAAACATCAAATTGATATTGAGAAAATAAGTTGTTCATTCATTGCCTAATTTTGTCCTCTGCTTTTGATTGGTAAAGATGAACCTGGGAAGCAAGTCCGGAGCGCTATCAGGATCAAGAACATCAGCAAGTCCCATGTGGCCTTCAAGGTAACGAACAATTTCTCTTGATTGACCCTGCAAGTTGATTCTCTTATACTGGTCGATGCTATTCTGTTGATTTTACTTTGCAACTTTTCCAAGCAAATTGTTAGTGGATAACTTTGCCGCTAGTGAGTCTGCTAGTTGTACAATGATTTCAGCCCTTCAGCTGCACAATAACTATCCGCAAAACACTAAACTTGGGCATGTTTTCTGTGCCAGTTCCAAACGACAGCGCCAAAGAGTTGCTTCATGAGGCCTCCGGGCGGTATACTTGCTCCAGGTGAAAGCATCATAGCAACAGGTAATGCAAGGAAAAACTGAATATCAATCGATAACTATCTATTCCAGCAATAACAATGACCTGACCTTGAATTCTCTTACTTGAATTGCAGTCTTCAAGTTCGTTGAGCATCCTGAGAATAACGAGAAGCCGTTGGATCAGAAATGCAAGGTTAAGTTCAAGATTGTTAGTCTGAAAGTCAAAGGGCCAGTAGAGTACGTTCCTGAATTGGTAATCCTCTTGCGCCAGCATCCCCGCAGATTCAATGTATTCAGTTAATTGTTGGGAATGCCTACACACTCTTCACAATGGGAACGCCGACACACTTTTCACAATAGTAATCATAGTTTGAACCTTACATTTTAACTTTATGTTGCAGTTTGATGAGCAGAAAGACCAGGTTGCCGTCGAGCAAATTTTGCGGTAGGTAGTATTCTTGGATGCTGACCGTCAGAGCCCAGTAAGTCTGAGCACAACCACTTCTCTTTTTCTTAGCTTCCTTTTCTCGCGCGATGCAAATTTTGAAAATTAGCAAGTTTGGCTTACACATTTTGGCAACATTTTTTAAGCAAATGGAGAAGCTCAAGCGCCAGCTAGCTGAAGCAGAAGCAGCCCTTGAGGCACGCAAGAAACCTCCGGAGGACAGTGGTCCCGTATTGTTGTGAAGGCCTTGTGATTGATGAATGGGTAAGATCAATATTCAGTTGTTTTCAAATTCAATGGCAGAGCCCAGTCTTTTACTAATCCTTGAGATGCAGCTTTGCCTCATGTGATCACCATATCTTATTTCTTGATTTCCTTATATTTCAGAAGGAACGAAGAGAGAGATACCTTGCTCGTCAGCAGATTGAAATGGTTGATTCAGTTTAGGCACGGTGCTGTAAATCCTGCAAACCAGCGGTTGCTTGAACTTACCATTTTATAGGCGCAGCATATCGTCCTTCGTACTCCATTTGTCAAAGGGTTTTGTAGCTTTTTTTTTGTGAAGGTTTGGCTGGGAGCAAGACGAGGCTATATGTAATTAGGATTTGAGCTTGATGCTGTATTTCTATCCTGGTGCTACCTGTAGATAATCAGTCACTGCTTGATAATAATATTTTCTATGTTAAATCATATGATTCATATCCGCGGTGTTGTGGACTCAACACGTGAATGTGATACGTTCCCTACCTACTGTCCTATCAATATTAAAAGTGTAATGTAATCTTAAAAGGCAATGTTCAAGCAGGTGATTAATGGAAGTTCTCCATCATGCTACGCTAATTCTTCGATCCACTTGCTTATTGCAGCTCATTGCAGCTGGAAAATAACGTAATAAGTCCTCTTAGTACCAATTATAAGGGAATCTTCTCGTTAGAGCTACTAAAAGGATGTAATACCCTTGTGGCGGCCCCCTGAGATTTATGTCACATTGAGTTGTCAACAGATAGGTCCTTGAGAACATGAAACATTCTGGGCTCAGGCATCTGGTTGTTATCATGTCGTTTGCTCCTTTATTTTGATGTGTGATCTGTACTGATATAATTGTTCTTGTTCCCTTGTTCATATGATCTGTACTAATGCAACTGTTGAGCTGGAAGAATAGTACAAGTACACCAATACCTAACACACCAAACAAAGAGGTGGATGTTAATGGAACATTGTTTAGTCCTTCGTGGTTTGGACAAGCTGTTGCTTTCTTGGAATTAATATTGATCATTTGTTAAGTATTTATTTCTTTTTCATAGCCAGATAGCTGCATCATACATTCTGACTTTTAAAACCTGAAAGGGCTCAAGTTGCTGCCTATTAAATATTCTTTCGTCTTTGTAGACAAATGTATTCTAAAAAAATGCGAGATCATCCTTTCGTTTTCGTATTCTTGATCACTTTGGATGCAGCTGGACTCATTGTAATGTAGGATGATCTTCTTCTTTTTTTTCTTGAGGAATGATGATCTTAAAATTTCACCTTTAGTACAAACAGGATCATATCTAGCCTATCCAACTTGCTTGGGACAGAAAGTTTTTTTTTTGATCCAAAATGCCATGTTGTTGTTATAGTACAACAGGAATGCTAGTGGAGTAACAGGTGCTTATCTGACCAGCTTTGACTTTTTGACGATTAAATAAAAGTTTACATGTTTACATCATCCTGAATAATTTAAAATTTGTGTCATTCTCAGTTTAGCCACATCTTTTCCTGGACAGGGATAATGTATTTTGCTAATCTCGATAGCAAATTTGTAATTGCCCTGGGTTCGAGGGAACTGTCTAACTCATCCGGTGGTTGTGTTTCAAAATGCAAAAACAGCCGCATATAAAGCACCATTCCCAGAAGGTGTTTGGCATCGAAACAACTATCAACAATTTCAACCGGAAAACAAGAGCCATCTCCTACTATGTCTCCAGCTATGCCTCTAGAAAAGAATCCTCTCGCCAAAACAAAAAAAAAAAAAAAAACTCCCCCACAACCCTAACTCAACAAATTCATAGGCCGCCTAGAGTATATACAATTTGTCAATACTGGAAATTTCCAACAACCTAATGCAGAATGGTCATGAATTCAGGTCATTTCAGTGTTTGTCCAGTACTGAAGGCCAACATTAACCAGAACCCTCTGGACCACAGCGGCAATGAGCAGATAAAATAAAATTAACAGAAGAATTAGGTAGACAACTGGTCTTTTTCGATCATTTTAGTGGTGAACCGAAGTTACTGAAGAATCTTGTCTCTCTTGCCGCAAAAAGGTACAACTCTTCAAAAGATACAAAGGAATTCTTCGTGGTGCACTATACAAGTGCTAGGGAACTCTTATTCTTCCCCCATAACAAAAAAAGAATTTATCAGCAAACCAAA
>JAAXCT010003757.1:0-25709 GCA_012490785.1 Eragrostis nindensis | reverse complement strand
TTTTAACTGGTATAATGGAAACATCTTGATCAAGTGATCTTCTTCCCATTAGATATAATGGATCTATTGAAATCAACCCATCTATTGCTGGAATTTAAATGAGAACCAAAGCAAAAAAAAAAAGATTTCTAGCTGTGCAGGAGCACAAAAATGATAGGCTAGTTTAAATAATTCATGTGATGGCCCCCCGAGCTTGTGATAAGAAACTTGTGATGCACAATGAACGAAACAAGGTTCTACATGTTTTTTTTTTGGCAGCCTGCTGTTCATCAGCAGAGATAACTATTCCTCGAAAAAAAAATTCCAGAAGATAATTTCGTAAATGTCTAATCGATGATGAAACTTCAGCGCTAGAAACCAAGAGATAGAAGACCTTGGTCACGCCTTTGTTGGAGTCATTGTGATCGGAGCTCCAAGACCTTATTGCAACTCGTTTGGAGGAGATGATGCGCCCTCTTAGAGATGAGGCATCTACCATCAAATTGTGGCTAGCACGTGTTGCCCATCGTCTGGAGTGTGTTGAACCATCCATGAGCATACCTCAGCCTCTGATGTTGAGCTATTTGGACCTTGCTCTCCGGTTCGGCGCTCCCCAACACCATCGATCCTCGCTTCCCTCACAGCAGCACGCACGCCGGAAGGCTCCTTGGTGGCGCGAGGCCACGTGTATGGACTCTGCAGACTCGACCGTTGATGAGATGGCTGCAAGGACTTCTGAGATTGTAGCGAGACAAGCATTGTCAGTCCTGAGACGACTAGGACCGTTCTTGCTGAGATTTCCCAAAAGTTTTCTGTGGATAAGACCATCGTGGCGTCGATCGGAACCTCCATTACAGAGTCACACCTTACTCAATCCACGGAGCAAATGTTACCACAGGTTGTCATTCCCGATGAGGATATTGTTTTGGTGGAGGATGCGTCTGACGATGAGGAAGTTCTTTCAAATGTGCTTCAGGCAATTGAAGATCCAATTCCTCTTGCCAACAGTGAAGATGACTCCATTCAATCCACCGTTGCTGTCAAGACAGAGCAGCAGACTGATGAACCTACAGTGGAGGTAGCCTCTTCTCAGGACGTCACAACCATGAAGGACGAGGTTTCTGTTTCTCCTCCAAATCATCCCCCATCAGCGCCAACAAATAAAACAAGACGTCGACGCAAATCCTATGATCGTTCATCACCCCGTCGAAGTGCTCGCCTTGCCCAAAGGAAGGTCCTTAAAGAATTGAGTTTCATAGGGAATGACGGGAGGCTTCATGAAGACAAGATACAGGAGTATGCAGACTGCCTAAAGCAATTGTTGCCGCCGGACCTTCTCTTGTCGCTAATGAGCTTAAAAGACAGTGACTTCTGGGATGTTGTGGCAGGGATCCCTCTGCCTTTGCGCTAGTTGTAGTTCTTGTTGAGGTTGTTTAGATGGTTTGTTGCCCTTTCAGTTTGAGACGTGGTGTTTAGTCTTGTTGCAGTTGTTGTTGTTTTTTTTTCTTTTCCTGTATGTGGCCTTCCAGGGTTACTTACTTGTATTTATTTCTTCTTTAATTAATTGAAATTGGCACTATCTTGTGCCGGTTCGTTTCACAAAAAAAAAAAGAGATAGAAGAGACAACAGTGTGCCTGCTAGCTGTGTCTGTTATGGGCGCGCAACCAGCGTCAGGACACAACGGAAAGCGGTCCCACGGATAGGCCTGGGGTTAAGCCTGGCCATACGGTGATCTTCGCCGCCTATCAGCATGCACATGATAACCCAAAAGTTACATTGTTTTCTTGCAAGTGTTGCAAGCTGAGTTGTCCATGCCAGTTTCATGGTGACTCGAGAAGATATTCTATAAAATTTTAAGGGTACCCAGAATCATTTTAGGATATGTCCTTTGAATATATTACATGGCTTTAAAAATCTATTTTGAAATATAGTCTGTGAACACTGTGGACGTATGAACACTCACCATTACAAGAACACGCAAAAGCACCGTGTCCATATGAATATCCTACCAGATAGGTCGGTAGATCTTAGACTGGCAAAGTCACTACAAGCATCTCATTGTTGATGAAATTTTCCCTATACCACTGAAAGAATAGTACCATTGTTTGCATGTGTATTGCCATAACGTTGGATCCATATTGATGACTGGAGACCCGACAACTCGAAAAAAGGAAACTATGCATATGTTGGGTGACAAAGGAATTATTCTCAACAAAAGAAATTGAATTCTCTAGTAGTATGAATTAAGTGACAGAGGGAGTATATGCATATATAAAATTCAGTGCCAACTTCATGTCACGCCCCTCATGTGCTTCAATCCTTACCCGGCCCTTACATAAAAAACAAGTATAAATATAGGTCATATTTCAAAAAAGTAACATATGTTGAAAAACTTAATGGCCCAAGACAATACTGGAGGCCGGATCGATGTCAAAAAACAAAGTACTGACGAGAGGTTAAAAACTTCTTTTCGACCATATATAATAATAGTTACATCGATTCACCTAAAGCTTGAGCTGTCCATCACCGACGCCACGCGACAGAAAGCAACGTATGGGGAGCAGAGGCGATCACCTTCCAAAAAGGAATAACAAAAGTGCGTGTTATGCCATGTGTGGTCACTTGCTCAGAGGGACAGCGAAGCTGCCAAGGCTCTATATATAGAGGAATTCCTTATTTGGCCCTAGAAAAGTTCCTGGTTCCTTTCTTGGCCCAATCTGAAAAAAAGTTACCTATATGACGCAAGTTGCAACTTTCATTCCTTTCTTGGCCCTTCCGTCAGTTTTGAGTGCTAACGGTGTTAAATGTGTGCTGAAATGACCATTCTGCCCCTGACTTTAATAAAAATGTAAAATTTATTTTCAAAATAACATAATTCCAGAATAACAGAATTGTTCAAGATTTTATATTGCCAAAATTATTTAATTTTCCGAAATTCCAGAAATAATGCCGAAATTTTGTGTAATATGAAGCTTGAACAATTATGTTATTCTGGAATTTCGGACAATTAAATAATTTCAAAAATAAATTTTACATTTTATTTAAGTCAGGGGCAGAATGGTCATTTCAGCACACATTTAACACCGTAGCACTCAAAACTGACGGAAGGGCCAAAAAAAGGAATGAAAGTTACAACTTGGGTCATATAGGTAACTTTTTTTCAGATTGGGCCAAGAAAGGAACCAGGAACTTTTCTAGGGCCAAATAAAGAATTTTCTCCTATATATATCGGCTGCAAGTCGTGAGCAGAATCTCAGAGCAGAAAAGCTTGTCCGAGGACTCCCAGCTAGATCTCATGAGCATAATGCATCCATCAGCGCTCCTCGTAGTGATGGTGGTGGCCACCGGTTGCTGCGATGGTCCATGGAGGCAGCCTGCCGCTGGCACTCCGCGGCACGGTTCTGGGACGAGGCCCTGCCCGACAGTCCGATGCCTGAGGCCATTGCGGAAATGTCCAGGAAGGTAAGTTTTTCCTACTTGCTGGCTACACATTCAAAACGTGGAAATACGCTGTAACATCTTGGTAAAAGCAATATTTATATCTACTTTTTGCCGGTAAAAGCATGTATTCTCTTTTTTTGCGTAATTGTTGATCTATCGTTCATGCAGGCATTGATCACTCACAGCTTATGGACCTTCTATCCCCGCCAACTCGCCTAGTGTATTCCTGAACAATAGATACGCCTCCTCAACTAGCAAGTTCCTAAACAATAGATATGCCACCTTAACTAGCAAGTTCCTAAACAGTAGATACGCCTCGTCGCCTACCAAGTTCCTGAACAGCAGATACAGCTCGTCTCCTACCAAGTCCTAAACAGCAAATACAGTTCCTCGCCTACCAAGTTTCTGAACAGTAGATACAGCTCCTCCCCTACCAAGTTTCTTAACAGCAGATACATTTCATCGCCTACCAAGTTCCTGAACAGCAGATACGACTCCTCTCCTACCAGTTTCTGAACAGCAGATACGCCTGGTCCTCGCCTAGCAAGTTCCTGAAGAAAGACAGTCAAGTAATGCAAGTTGTGCCTCCAGCCGGCCTGTTCTTCCACCAGGCTGAAGTGCGCCCGGGACCACCATGAAGGACTCCTACCCACCAACGTCACTTCCTCCCATTCTCCCTCGCGACGTCGCCGAAAACTACCTTTCACCAGCTTGAACGACGTCCTCGCCACGTTCGACATCACGCTCGGCTCCGCCGACGCCGCAACGCTGAACAACCACCATCCAAAGATGCCAGGCATCTCCCAACAACGACGGCAAACCGAAGAAGGCGTGCACCATGTCCCTCGAGAGCACCGTGCAGAGCGCAAGGCCATGCTCGCCGCCGGCGAGGTGTGGGCCGTCGCGTCGGCGATCCCTCGCGCCGGCCTGCCGCCGCGGCGGTACGTCGTCGACGAGGTCGTCCCGCTCGACGGCGACCGCCACGTCGGCTGCCACGACGTGCCGTTACCGTACGCCGGTACATGTGCCACTTGACGGTGTCAACAGGGCGTACATGATGTCGCTGCGCGGCGTCGACAGCAGCGGCGCGGAGACGGTGGCCATGGCGGCGCTGTGCCATCTCGACACCAAGGACTGGAGCCCCGGTCACCCAGCGTTTGAGATACTGCGCACTCGGCCCGGCGGCGCGCCGGTGTGCCACTTCCTGCCGTACGCGAATCTGTGTTTGGCGAGAAGAAGGTGGCTGAAGTCTAGAACTTTACAAGTAATCTACGGCACGCCCGTTAGTAAATCTTTGTCCAATATACCACGACGCCTGGTCAATAAGAACAGCTCGTCAGAATTAGCAGAAATAAGTACCAAATCTTTGCAAAAAAAAAGTACCAAATTATGGGCAAATCATTTTTGCTACGATTATATATAATAAGTAATTAAAGATATACAGATAAACTAAAAAAAAACATACTTAAGAAATACATAATTATAATGAGTCTAGCCATTTTGTAAAAGCATGTTTGGTAGCTCCTTTCGCTCTATGGATAACCCTAGCGGTCTGGTATTTTAAATTATCATGATAACACATAATTGAAGGGTCAATCATGCAGTAGTCGCGAAGTACATTCTGATCAAAGCCTTAAAGATAATAACTTCTATAATATAAGTGAAAATATCAAGTATCATCGATGTGCTTCTAGTTAGTGCTTTAATTTTGCATGCATATGGTAATCAATCACAATGTTTTGATATAAAAGAACTCGTACATACAATGTTTCTCAAAGCAATGACATAAGACGCCTTTTAGTGCACACAATGTGTAAGTCATGCCTCTAAGTCATTCGATTATTAACATTAGAAAACGTACATACTCAACGTCCACTACTTATATGGGGTATAATGTTGCATGGAGTGAGTGAGAAAGCCGATTTGTGGACACAGATATAGCAGGTGACGAGCGGCAATGGGAAGACGAAATGTGATGGCTTGGATTGGAGCGAGGGTCTCTATTCTCATGCCACATAAATTTGACCGAGCGTATTCAATTGGCGTTTGTGCTTCTCCATAGGAATGAAACCAGTATAAATATATATCAGCTTTAGCAAACACTACTACAACAAGGGCCATTTAGCAAACACTACTAAAAAAGGGCCATTACTCTCTTATCTAAATCTTAAGTGTTGCGGCCTAGCTAGCTAGCTCCAGACATTCGATAGAGAATTCTGCGGCTGCAAGCTGCGGTTTGCGGCAGTTAGGCTCTGTTTGGATTCACCTCCTAAACTTTTAGCTGGCTAATTTTAGTCAATTGGGATCCAACATAACCTCCTAAAATCTCCTAAACTTTTAGCCCACCCCCTCCTAAACTTTTAGCCCCTAGTCACCTCAAAGCTACTAAAATCGACTAAACATATAAAAAGGCAAGAAACACATTAAAAAAGGCAGGAAAGTCTAAAAACAGAAAACATTAGTCAAGGATCCAAACAAGTACCTCCTAAAATTAGTTGCTAAAAAATTAGCTAGCTAATATTTTAGTTGGCTAATTTTAACCGGCTAGAGGATCCAAACAGGGCCTTCAACTTCATTGCTAGTACTAGGCTGCTAAGGCCGCAGCTGCAACCACAGCTGTGAACGGGGGGAAGCGATCACGTGCTAAACCCTTCACCATTTATTAACGGAACAAGAACTTTGTATCAAGATTGTGTATATGTTCCAATAAATTGTTGTTGGCGTGCCTCCTCCAAATAAGCAACAATAATTACTAGGCTGGTGAGGGTGGGTTTTTTTTTTTATTATGTTGGCGTGCCCATGAAGGGTTTAGGGTGTAAGTGTGCGTGCGCGTGTTTTTTTATTGCAAGAAGACCCGTCTCTCTTAACCATTCATAGGGTGTGGGGTGTGCATGCTTGTGCTTATATATATGGGTGAGGGGCAGTGCATGGACAGAATATCAGATCGTATATTTCACTTTCAATGAGAGATCTGCATTTTTAGGAACTTATTTGATTTTTTTTTTTTTTGAAAACAAAACAAAGAAAGTTTGATACATTTATATTCATCATATCTGGTGCCTTGATTCTGTGATTTCTGCAAGCCAGGAAAGTGTGCAGCATGCTGCTAGATGGTAATTTTAGCTTAACTTCCATGCATGTTCATTTGGAGAACATTTATTTTGCCAAATAAATACTATCCAAAAAAATTATTGTATTGATTGCCTATTGGCTGTCCAGCTAATGTATACAAGACCAGTGATATACCACCTCTCCCTGTACTATCCGTGCTGGGCTTATATAGTACAGTACACATATGCTTTGTGGTCGTTCTTAGTTATCCGTCCGAACCACCAGCCATGGCCGCGAAGCAGAGTCACCTTCTCCTCCTCGCCGTCGTCCTCTCGGCTTCCGTTCTCCACGCTGCCGCGTCCAACTGGACGGTGTACGACATCCTGGCCCAGAACAGGGCTGCCGCGAGGCCTCCTCCCGCAGGGCGTCGAGTCGTACGAGGTCCACGTCGGTGGCGCGCTGGACGTGACGCCCCCCGGCGACGCCTGCACCGTCTCCGTCGCGGCGGACGGCAAGACGTACAGGTTCCGGTACGGTCGCCGCGTCGGCGGCGTCCTCGTCAACGAGTCCATCACCCGGGCCTACGGCATCACGATGGAGATGGGGTCCACGTGGCTCGACGTCGGCGAGATGCGCTGCCTCGGCGACCGGCTCAGGGTCGAGCTCCCGGCGTCCACGCAGTGGTTCCCGGTCATCGCCTTCGCCCAGACCCCCGCTGCAACTGAAGCTCCTATGTATGTATCCAGTTAATTGATCGGCGGCGGGAAGAAGCCACTGCTCCGCGTTCACGGGCATCATGCATGCATGCCCGCCCCATTTTGATTCGTGATGATGCCGGCCTGTGTTACTGTCCTGCATGTGTTTCTCGCGCTATGCGTGCATTTGAAAATAATTTATTTTGTGCTATTGGTCGGCACGAATTGCTTACTGTGAGCATTCTTATTTCTACTTGTACGCAAACATGGCTGGTTGTTGGTTCTAATGCCCTGTTTTAATCCTCTAGCCAGTTAATTTTTTAGCCAACTAACTTAAGAAGGTACTTGTTTGGATTCTTGAGTAATGTTTCTAGTTTTTAGATTTCTTGCCTTTTTAATGTGTTTCTTTCCCTTTTTTATATGTTTAGTCGATTTTAGTAGCTTTGAGGTGACTAGGGGCTAAAAGTTTAGAGCATCTCCAACAGGCTGGCCATATGTATCTGGATCGATAAAAAAAAAGAAAAATAGCAAAAACCGGCATCCAACAGACTCGCCATCTACCTCGGCTCGCAATCCCGCTCGGCATCTCCCTCACCCGCCTGGCCAAAACTACCGAGCCGTCTCCCTCGCCAACTCCCCCCCGCGCGTATGCCGCTCGCCCGCGCCGATTTTTACGCCACGCGTGCGTCCTCTCGCCCGCGTCCTCTCTCGCTCCCCCGCTCGGTGTCGCCCGCCCTCGCTACCGCCGTCTCGCCCGAGTCCTGCAGCCCTCGCCATCTTGCCGTCGCGCCGTGTCCTGCCGCCCTCGCCGTCGCATCGCCGGAGCCGTGTACAGCCGTCGCGCCCTCTCGTCGGAGCATCGCAGGTCGATCCCCCGTGGCCCGAGCACGCCAACAACCTCGCCGACCTCCCCCAGCCTCCACCTCGCCTCCGCCCTCCCCACAGCGCGGCGCCGGCGAGCTCCATGCCTTGGCCATGGCCGCCGCCGCCTTCCGCCGTAGCACCGCCCCTCTCCGGCGCTCACCCATCATCGGCGACCAACCAGATAGATTCGCGCGGGCCTTCCTCGTCGTGGGGTTTGCCGCCCAGTTCCCATCGACGGCCAATTCCAGCTCACCGGCGTCCTCCGCGCCGGAGCAGCGGCGGTAGCGCCTGGCGCGCGCGCGTTTCCGCGGGGCGAGGTCCGGGGACTTGCGCGGTGGCGGGGCGAGCTCGCTGGAGGAAGTCGTGAGGGACTGCAAAGGCCGGGACGAGAGGCGTGGCAGGGCCGGCGACGAGGCAGGAGACCATGCCGGCGACTCAGCGGCACGGCGCGGACAGCACATGGGCAGGGTGGGTGGTACGGCGCGGTGCGAAAAGGAACGCGGCAGCTCGAGCTCGTCGCCAACCATTGCCATGGCCCACACGACACACGAGCTCGCGGGACCTTGTGCGGCACGGCGCGTTAGTGCAGTGAAGGAACTTCCCTGACTTCATCTTGTTTATGGATGCTGATGGTTTGATTTTCTTCGACTCTTTGAGTGCACGTCGTGATGGAATTGAGTTGAACGTGCTGTGGGAGCTCGGTGGCTCGGCCATGGCGCCATGCTGAGGATGCTTGACACGGCAGGGATACGCTGGCCATGCAGGGCTGCGGCGCGGTCGGGCAACACTGGTGGACGCGGCGGCACGATGAGCGTCGACGTGGCAAGGCCACGCGAGCAGCGCACGCAGGAGACGCGACCGTGCGGGGCGGCGGCGCGGCAGGTGACATCGTCGGGTAGGTGACCGTGCGGCTGGCCGGGAGGGTGCTCTGCGGGCTGGTCACTTGTGTCTTCGCCGCGGTACTGTTCACTGTGCTGGTCGCTCGATCAACCTCTCGATGACTGAACAGAAGGTGTGAGCTTCACCGACCGGATTGATTGGAGAAGATTTGGAGAGGCTGTTGGTTCCCCCACCCTTTAGGAAGCTTTTTATTTTTCTACCTAGTCTTTACCTCTTTATTTAGCTAGGATTTTTACCTAGTCTCTTGGAGATGCTCTAAAATTGACTCTATAAACTTGTTTTTGGATCAATCAAAAAATTATGAGAGGGAACTTTTCTCTCCTCCTCCAACAGTCCTCCCCTAAAAATGGATTAAAACACTTTTGATTGGGCAACACAGCATTTAGGGTCACAAAAATATTAATTCCAAACAGAAAGAAGATATGAGACCTAATTCTTCCACTGTTTGTAGCTACAAATGATGGGAGTTGGGGGGCAATGAAAAAACTGGGATGGTTTTGGGGTTCTGTTGGAGATGATTTTTTTAATTAGATCCCAATATTTTGATTTAAGGAAGGTTACGGGGCTCTTTTGAAGATGCTCTTAGGAGGGGGTGGGCTAAAAGTTTAGGAGATTATAAGAGGTTATGTTTGGATCCCAACTGACTAAAATTAGCCAGCCAGCTAAAAGTTTACGAGGTGGATCCAAACAGGGCCAAAGTTTAGGAAGGGGTGGGCTTTAGTTTAGGAGATTTAGGAGGTTATGTTTGAATTGTGAAAGGGGTCTTGGCCTAGTGGTTAAGGCATCCGAGTAACACCTCTCAGGTCCTGGGTTCGACTCCCCGTGGGAGCGAATTTTCAAGGATTTAACGGCATTTGTGCTTTCAGTGGTAGGCGACGCTCCCGTCGACAGCGAGGCGCCAGTGGTGACTTCGTATCTCTGGATTTGCCGGCTCAGTCTTCGAAGATGCTCATAGGGGTAGGGTTTGCGTACGTGTGTTCATAGGGGTGAGTGTGCGTGCGTTGTGAGTGTCTGAGTTGTACTGTGTAATCTCAAAAAAAAAAGGTTATGTTTGAATTCCAAGTGACTAAAATTAGCCAGCTAAAAGTTTAGGAGGTTCAACAAAAATAAGCTTAGGAGGTGGATCCAAACAGGGCCTAAATCGTGCGGTAGAAGCAATCATGCTCCAACAACCACTGAATGGAAATATATGACGACTACGTGCTGATACTGGAAATTCTTTTCTGCTTAGTGCGAAGAAGCCGGGCATCTGAGGCTCCTATATATATCCAGTAGATTAGTGCGAAGAAGCTGCGCATCATGACTGCTCCTATCCTGCATATATATGTTCTCTAGCTATATGAGTGAATTTTTGAAATGATTTATTTTGTGCTTGGTCAGCATGAGTTGCTTGACTAGTATCAATGTACTGAGGAATATAGTAATAAACGCTTTTGGCATTTTTTTTATTTCTACCAGGTGTGCGCCATCTGTAGCAGAAAATGAACCACTGAACGGAAATATATGGAGACTAAAGATATCCGGAATTCTTTTCTTCTGAGTAGAAATAGCAATGTTTGCTTGCTTGCCACTACATCAATATTTTACGCTAAAAATTTGAATCCTAGATATACACCATTTGCGGAATGGAGGGAGTATATAGTATCTGCCGCTCCGACGACGACGACGACGGCGTGACGTGCGGCTTCCTGTTCCGGCTACTGCACGCAGGCATCAAGGCCCGCGCGGACGCGGCGGGGACGGGCCGCACCGGCAAGGGAAGGGCGGCTTGTACAGCCGTGCTGGCAGGGAGGGGTTGGGTCGGGGGGGCGCGCGGGGAGGAGGACGAAGTGCTGGACGAGGGGATGCCGAGCGGAGGTGGCTCGCGAAAGATGGCTAGCGGAGGGGGCTGGATACTGAGCTAGATAGCGATGAGATGATTTTGAAGACACTGTGGATTCAATTTTTATCCCAATTTTGCTATTTTTAGCTAATCAACTAGTTTTACAGAGGCTTTTATGGAAATGCTCTCAATATTAGCTGGCTAAATGTTTAGATGGCTAATTTTAGTTGGCTCGAGGATCCAAACAGATCTAACTATCATAAATAGAAATGAAAATTCCAAGCATCCATTCAATGTGCTTCACTATGATCTTTTTTGGATAGCGATGCATGTTAATCAATCACAATGTTGAGATATAAAAGAACTCTCAAAGCAGTGCCATAGGAAACCTTTTGGTGCAAACGAAATATTTGGTGCATATATGCACAAATTACTGAGAGTCATTGGATTGCATCTACACGTCTAAAATTATAGGTGGGAATTTCCATTGATGAAGCAAATGTTTTTGGAAACACAATCTGGATTTAAGGTTGCTAAAATCATGGCCGATACCTTCCAAACGCTTCAGGCCATCAAAATTAGATCTTACGGCCAAAAAAGTTTGTGCACTAAATACTCTATGTGCACCTGATATGTCCTCATTCATTTTTGTATATAAAACTATATATGTAGCATTCATTTATGTGATGTATATTTCGCTTTCAATGTGAGGTAGCCATTTTTGAGGAATTCGATTTGGCAAAATCAAACACAAATAAATGCTTATACGTTTGCATTCATTTTGCTGCATTGATTCTGTGATTTGCATGCGAGTAAAATGAAAGTATATATGCAGGAATGCCTGTAGATGGCAAATTTTAGCTTTAGTTCCCATATGTTCATTTAAAGAACGTAATCTGCAGAAATAAATATGATTATAAAAGTTTCCTTGTTTTGGATTTGGCTGTCAGCTATGTATACAAAGCCGGCCGGGATCTCCCCCAACACCATCATCCTTTGTGGTTGCTCTTAGTTACCCATCCGAAGCACCAGCTAGCATGGCCACGCAGCAGCATCACCTTCTCCTCGCCGTCGTCCTTTCAGCTTCCGTTCTCCACGCCGCCGCCGCCGCGTTCAACTGCACGGTGTACGACATCTTGGCCAGAACAGGCTGCCACGAGGCCTCCTCCCGCAAGGCGTCCAGTCGTACGAGGTCCACGTCGGCGGCGCCCTGGACGTGACGCTCCCCGGCGACGCCTGCACCGTCTCCGTCGCGGCGGACGGCAAGACGTACAGGGTCCGTTCGGCCGCTGCGTCGGCGGGGTCCTCGGCAACCAGTCAATCACCCGGACCTACGGCATCACGATGGAGCTGGGGTCCACGTGGCTCGACGTCAGCGAGATGCGCTGCCTCGGCGACCAGGTCAGGTTCGAGGTCCAGGCGTACCTGGTGTATTTTCCCGCCATCGCATTCGCCCGGAGCCCCGCTGCAATTGACTATTGAGGCTCCCATCCAGTCGATCAGCACTGGGTGGGAATTGCTGTACAAAACTGCCGAGTCATGGAGAGGATAATGTACGATGGCTACAAAGACAAGCTACAGTAGCTAATAAAGTCGCCGTAGAAACTGAGATTTACCCAGAACTCTCTGGACTCTGCCGCAGCGACTTCCACTCTGCCGATTCTCCACCTTCTTCCTCTGTGACTCTGTCGCAGCGACAGCGGGAGAATGTTCCTCTGCTCCGATTGCGACTTCGAGAGAAACTAGATGGCAAGTACCCGACGTTGCATCACGCTGATCTTATCCGAGTCTTCTGCGGTGCTCCCCAAGGTGCCCGTCTTCCACAAGCATGAACCCTGCAGGCTGCAGCTATCCGGTCATGGTGAAGCCGCTTGTGCTGTGCTTGGAGTGCCAGCCGGACAAGGCGAAGCACAGGGTGTGCGCCCAGACTCTCCCTGCGTCCTAACAGCCGTTTCGTGAAGATCTGCCTAAGTGGATGCTCACATTACCATTCTCCCTCTCGCTCTTGGTGATGTCTGATGTGAAGCACAAGCATCGGCATAGCAAAACAGGGGACGTTGGGTCGTTTGAACTGAAAAAATGGTGATGGCAGTGATGTGTGGAGACAACAGAAGGCTAGCAACTACCGAAGCACCACTGTTGTCTTGCTCTGTGTTGCCATGGAGAGGAATAAACAACTGCCCAGGTATTTGCATCCCTCCCACATACTAAGGGCATGTACAATGATACAGACAGCAGCTGTCTGAAAGATTTGTTCTAGACAACACAAAATTAATTGTTACAATGCATCGTCTATTAAAGGTCGTCTGAAAGAACTAAATACAACACTACAGACAGCAAAAAGTTGTATACAATGGTTTAGACGGCTAGGGCTGTCTATTAGACGGCAATGAGCCGTCTGGTGATTACTAGACAACTTTCTTCTCTCTCCTCTTTCTCTCTCGTCCACATCAACCAAAATCCTAAGTGGCATCTCTCTCAGACAGGTGACGTCACCCCACTGTACACGCCCTAAGAATGCTCGCAACCTGTTCGGTTAATTGCTCAAAAGAATCCTGCGTAAGGACTTGTTACAATCCGAGCAAAATTAATAATTACTAAATCCAAGATGAAAAGGTATTTTGGGTTATTTTTCATTATTCTGAATTTAGCTGTTTTTTGACTCATAATGGCATGGTGGGTAATTTACAAATAGGCATGAGGGTATTTTTGACTATTTTTTATTATTCCGAATTTAGCTATAATTTACAAATAGATGTGAGGGGTATTTTTGGCTATTTTTTATTATTCTGAATTAGCTATTTTTTTACTTGTAATGGCATGGTGGGTAATATAGAAATAGGTGTGAGAGTATTTTGGCTATTTTTTATTATTCCAAATTTAAATATTTTATAAATATTTATAGGAGGTTTTGTGACTAATTTTTCATAATGGCGGTGGTGGGTAATTTTCTGTTCATATTTTCTCTATTAACGTGGGAATTTCTTATTTTTTCTGATTAACGTGGGAATTTCTTGGCCTTGAGAGCGAACGTGGTGGCTTCTTTTCTTGCGCAACTATATATATAATACATAGTTAGTTTGTGAGTTGGCTAACAATTAGTCCGTATATTAGTCCTTCTCTTGAAACGAGCTAAGGACTAAAATTAGCCACTTCCTATCCCCAAAACATCAATGTGTTGCCCTTGTGACGTTGTCATAAATAAAGGATTAAGCTTCATCTAGATGAGCCGTATGAAAAATTATAAGCAATTAATGTAATACACGGCAAGGCAGGAAAAGTCTAGCGAGTCATAATAGTATACAAGTGAAATTAAATTTTTCTCGCATAGGACGGCAGCTTCTTTTTCTGAACACCAAACATACGTACATCCGTAGATGCTTGTACATGCACATATAATCACCCTACTAACACATGAATGTACACCTTACCGCTATGAACAACTATAGTCGAGAGACTTCCGGTCA
This sequence comes from Eragrostis nindensis, assembly GCA_012490785.1. Classification (NCBI taxonomy): domain Eukaryota; kingdom Viridiplantae; phylum Streptophyta; class Magnoliopsida; order Poales; family Poaceae; genus Eragrostis; species Eragrostis nindensis. The sequence goes on along the minus strand of JAAXCT010003757.1, from coordinate 11,489 downwards.
AGAGACCGGGTCTGACAATGAGTTTATCATAGTTACCTCATTATTGTTGATGAGAACATTTGCCTCCACTAAGATATGTTTCGGTTCTCTATGCAGTCTACAATTGTGAAGTGGCTCCTATGGACAGAGTCGAGTCACCGATGATGATAAACCTCTGAACATTCCAACGGCCGAGTCTCACGTATTGACTAACAATGTTGGCGACTCGAGGACATTAACGTGATTCCACAAGCATTGACTTTCCCAAGCTACCCCTCATCCTTCACCAGCCACCTACTATAAATACTCACATGCGCCTTCCCTAACATCTCCCACGTTACATTACCAAGCCCCTCTACAGGGGTGTTCGGGTCTTTAGGCCTAAATTTAGTTCTCGCACTAATGCTATTTAAGGATTAAATAAAGTCTAATTATAAAACTAACTACAGAACCCTGTTCTATTTCGCGAGACGATTCTAATGAGGGTAATTAAGCCGTGATTAGACGATAGTTACTGTAGCATCACTGTAGCTAAACATGGATTAATTAGGCTAGTTAGATTCGTCTCGCAAAATAGCGCACATCTGTACCAAGGTTTTGTAATTAGACTTATTTAATACCCCTAAATAGCAAATTAGTGCGAACTAAATTTAGACCTAAAGGAAACGAACAGGGCCACACTTCACCACGTAGACATATCAAGATGGCTTCCTGGGCTACTTCCTCGGGCCTCTTCCTGGTCCTCGCCGTCTTCGCCGTCAGCGCCAGCGCGGCCACTTTCAACATAAAGAACAACTGCCCCTACACGGTGTGGCCGGCAGCGACCCCGGTCGGCGGCGGGCGGCAGCTCAACTCCGGGCAGACGTGGACCCTAAACGTGCCGGCCGGGACGAGCTCCGGCAGGGTGTGGGGCCGCACGGGCTGCTCCTTCGACGGCGTCGGCAGGGGGAGGTGTCGGACCGGCGACTGCGGCGGCGCGCTCTCCTGCAAGCTATCCGGGCAGCCGCCGCTGACGCTGGCCGAGTTCACCATCGGCCGCGGCGCCCAGGACTTCTACGACATCTCCGTGATCGACGGCTACAAGCTGCCCATGTCCTTCTCCTGCAGCAACGGGCCGAGGCTGGTGTGCAAAGCCGACAGGTGCCCCGACGCGTACCTCTTCCCCACCGACGACAAGAAGAACCATGCCTGCAACGGCAACAACAACAGCTACCAGGTCGTCTCTTCTGCCCGTGAGTGTGATTGAGAGATCGTATACACTATCACATTCTAGTACTGTAGCTGCACCTGCTGTAAGAATAAAGTTTATGAATAATAAGACTCGGTGCTTGTCCTGCTGACATAGATATATGTAAGACCTCAGTTCTTGCCTGCTGCTTAACGGCGACGGCTGAGCTGAATAATTGTCCCAAGGCGCTTTGGTGCGCGCCCTATACGTGTTCAAACAAACAAACGCCAAGAGTTTGGGCTTCCAATTTCTTATTAGGCCCATCGAACATGGTCTTCTCTTAAGCTAAATTATGTAGACTTAAATATTCCCACGGGCAGAAGACGCGACCTGGTAGCTGTTGTTCTCAGATTTCGGCCCGTCGTCAGAATATTTAAGTCTACAAATATTCGATGGCCCGTCGTCAGAATATTTCAACAACGGCCCATCGTCATGTTCGATCCCCATGTTCGATGCAGCTACCAGGTCGTCTTCTGCCCGAAATCTTAAGCTAAAATATGGGCAAAATACATAACTTTTCTTATACTTAAATGATACTTAGAACAAAGTTCCATAATAAATTTATCTTAATTTGGACAAAATGCTTAAGACTTAATGCTGAAATCACTTAAAAGAAATGAATAAAACCCTGAGCGCGGCCCGAAACTCATTCGCGCGCGCAGCCCAGCCCATCGAGGCCCGTGCGCGTGCGCACGAAATTTGACGCGCGGCGCAGCTCGGTGCACGGCCCAGCCCAACAAGCAAGGCACGCAGCCAGCCCGGCCCAAACTTACAGCCGGGGGCGCGACAATCAGCAGGCCGCCAGTCCGGCCTGGCGCGCTCGCGTGCGCGAAATGGCCCAGCCCAATGATCAGCCGACGGCCGGGACGCAGCGAGCCATCGGATGGAGAGGGAAGGGAATCGGACGGCCAGGGTCGGCGGAACTCGGCGTAAAGGAGACCGGCCGAAACCCTAGCCCCCAATCCTCACTCTCTCTTCTCACTCTCGCCTCCACTCGCTCTCCCCCACTGCCAGCGACGTGACGAGCACGACGACGCCGACCCGCCGCCGCGGCGCCATGGGGAGCTGCTCGCCGGCGCACGCGTGCGAGAAATCGCGCGCGGCTCCGTCGAGCTTCTCCGCCGTGGCGCCCCTAAGGCCGGGCCCGTCGCACGCAGATCTCAAGCGACGACGATGGCGACCCGGAGGCGGCGCGGGCAACGACGACAACGGCGCGAGGCCGTGCGCGTGCCAGGCTTCCGCGCGGCGGATCTGATGCCGCGCGGCGGAGTTGATGCTGGCAAGGTGCACGCATGGCTGGATCTGATGCCGTGCGGAGATGGGGACGCGTCGCCGTCCGCGCGCGCCTGATCTGATGCGCGACGGAGACGACGACGAGACGCCGTGCCAGGCGGGCTCTCGCGCGGCAGAGCTGATGCCGCGCGGGCCGGTCCTTATGCCGGCGAGTCCACACACGGCGAGCTGATGCCGAGGGGCTCGTCAGCGACCGGGAAGAGAGGAGGGCGCCGCCGTCCGCACACCTAAACTGAGGTGAGGCGGCATCGACGGCGTCCAAGAGGTAAGTCCTCTGAACTTAGGGTTAGGGTTAGGGTTAGGTGTGTGAGTGCAAACCCTAGCTTAGCAATATCATAAGATTAAACCCAGATTTAACTTAATCATGAATAGTGCGCAGGAGAAGAAAACATGACTAAACATGAACAAAGAACTTAGATTACTTACTGAACTTAGGCATCTAATCATGAAAACTTTGCTGCGCTAGATGAAACTTAACTAAAACATGAATCATTAGCGTTCTGATCTAAGTAGCTTAACTAAGATTTGACTGAAACTGAACAGAACACCTCTGAATTGCGAAACTAGATCATCGAGCTAATTAGATCTAGTGCTAACAGAGACTAGGGGATCTAAAACGACTAGTTTTAGGCATCTGATACCAATTGTTAGATCAAAACGATCTAAGACTTAGAGAAAAACACTAACAGGATCACTAGTCTAGTCTAGATCACGCCTAGGACTTAAACTAATGCGGAATAGGTGATGCTTATGACTTACCCGGCATGATCACAGCCTTTATGAGGCTGTAGAGGGTGTAGAAGTGGCGGCAGATGTAGAGGATCAGGGCACCGTGCTTCCAAGCCTTCCAGCCTCTTAGTGATCGGTAGGGTTAGGAATAACCCCTGGCGGCTAAACTCGTGATTAACACACGATTGGGGTAAACGGAGAGTTTCCCCTTGGTTATATAGGCTGTAGGCTCGGGGCCGGACCCTTAGATGGGCTAAGCGTTGCCTCCCGATCAAGGCAACTAATAGGGGCGTTAGTTGGATTCTGAATGGGCCTTTGAACCCAATTAGATATTGACGAGGTCAACAAATAATTCCAACACACCATCGGCCGCGGTCAGGACTTCTACGACATCTCGGTGATCGATGGCTACAACCTGCCCGTGTCCTTCTCCTGCAGCAACGGGCCGAGGCTGGTGTGCAAAGCCGACAAGTGCCCCGATGCGTACCTCTTCCCAACTGATAACAAGAAGAACCATGCCTGTAATGGCAACAACAACAACTACCAGGTCATCTTCTGCCCGTGAGGGTGATGGAGGGATCGATCGGAGTACGTACACACAGCTAGCTGCTGCGCCTACGCTCAGTTGCCTGACTGGTCAGAGCAGTGCTCCGGGGGCGTTTGCCCCTGTCGACCGGGGCTCGAGCCGCGGCACCCGCGCGGTACTGTAGGTTGCTACAGTGTCGCGCATGCACTGTAGCACATGTGGCTGAAATATGCCACGCTGCACTGCAGAGTAAAAAAATTCCCTCGTCCTTCCTGGGTCAAAGCACATGGTAAAGACTCGCGCCGGAGCTCACAACGGCCAGCTGAGTCCCTGTGTAGGTTCGGGGAGGGGGTCCGGGGGTTTTCTCGACCTGCGTGAGAGGTTATTCTCCTTAGTAAAATGCTGTTGGGGGTGGTCTTCCCCCGGCAGGTCGAGTTTTTTACTATCACATAGACACATACTAGTATTGTAGCTGCAGCTGCTGTAAGAATAAAGTTTATGAATAATAAGACTCGGTTCTTGCTTGCTGACATAGATGTATGTAAGCCTCAAGGCGTGTTTGGCGCAGCTTCTCCACCGGCTTTTTCACTGTAGCGACACAGTTTGTCACTAGTAGACTGTTCATCTGACAAAAAATGGGAAGTCGGAGAAGCTGGTTTGTGCTTTTCGGCTCATTTTACTGTAGCTACAGTGCGGACAGTGCTTGTGTCAGGGTGAAGCTGAAGCTGAAGCCGCGTTCGCCAAACACGCCCTCAGTTCGCCTGCTGCTTATGACGACGGCTGAGCTAATAATCGTCCCAAGGCGTTTGGTCCGCGTACGTGTTCAAACAAAACAAACGCCAACAGTTTGCATAGGAAAACAAAGCTCCAGCACCTCAACTAATAAGAATCGAGTCAACATGCATGGATTGATCGTTCGACTAATCATTTGGACTCAACCATATCTTTCAATCCGTGAGAAATAAGAATTTATTGCGCTACTGTACAGAATGCTCTGTGAATTGTGGTCAGCAGACTCAGCACCCGCACGACCGATAGCTACAAAACTTCATATTTGCAGTGACCGATAAGGCTACATGCATATATACTAGACTTACTTGTGTGACGACGTACCTTTCGCGAAGAATCGTCGATGTATGCACCTGTCACTCTGTCAGGAAATATGTGACGAGGAATAATGCTTGATGTTGACTTCAAGATATCTATTCCAGTGGATGCAAATCTTCCAACCTAGTTATCTAGCTAGCTCACCGGCGGGATATCATCATTCATACGCGTAGTGTATGTACTTTCAGTTCTGGATATAAATACACGCATGCAGGAGAGACCGTGGAACAGCACCACTCACGCACAACCAAAATTATCATAGTTATTGCTTGTTCAAAAAAAATAGTTACATCAGTCGATGAGAACATTTGCCTCCACAAAGATGAGTTCCTATAAATGGTGAGTTATGTGGTGCACGAAACTACATATATTTCGGTTCTCTATTCAGTCTATACAATTGTGAAGTGGCTCCTATGGACAGAGTCGAGTCACCGATGATGATAAACCCTTGAACATTCCAACTGCCGAGTCTCACGTATTGACTAACAATGTTGGCGACTCGAGGACATTAACGTGATTCCACAAGCATTGACTTTCCCAAGCTACCCCTCATCCTTCCCCAGCCACTTACTATAAATACCCATGCGCCTTCCCTAACATCTCCCACATTACCAAGCCCCTCTACACCTCACCACGTAGACATATCAAGATGGCTTCCTGGGCTACTTCCTCGGGCCTCTTCCTGGTCCTCGCCGTCTTCGCCGCCAGCGCCAACGCGGCCACTTTCAACATAAAGAACAACTGCCCCTACACGGTGTGGCCGGCGGCGACTCCCGTCGGCGGCGGTCGGCAGCTCAACTCAGGGCAGACGTGGACCCTGAACATCCCCGCCGGGACCAGCTCCGGCAGGGTGTGGGGCCGCACGCGCTGCTCCTTCAACGGCGCCGGCAGGGGGCGGTGCCAGACCGGCGACTGCGGCGGCGCGCTCGCCTGCAAGCTCTCCGGCCAGCCGCCGCTGACGCTGGCCGAGTTCACCATCGGCCACGGCCAGGACTTCTACGACATCTCCGTGATCGACGGCTACAACGTGCCCATGTCCTTCTCCTGCAGCAACGGGCCGAGGCAGCTGGTGTGCAAAGCCGACAAGTGCCCCGACGCGTACCTCTACCCCACCGATGACAAGAAGAACCATGCCTGTAATGGCAACAACAACAACTACCAGGTCGTCTTCTGCCCGTGAGGGTGGATGGGTGGATCGGAGTACACAGCTAGCTGCTGCGCCTAGCTCGTATACTACTACTATCACATACTAGTACTGTGGCTGCAGCTGCTGTAAGAATAAAGTTTATGAATAATAAGAGACTCAGTTCTTGCCTGCCTTTCACGACGACGGCTGAGCTGAATAATCGTCCCAAGGCGCTTGGTCCCCGTACTTGTTCCAACAAACAAACGCCAAGAGCTTGCATAGGGAAACAAGAGTCAACGTGGATTGGTCGTTCAACTAGTGATTTAGACTCAAGTATGTATTTCAAGGCGTGCGAACTAAAAATATTGCTGTCCTTGTCGTCGTGAAGTCTGAAGAGATTCATCACGAAAAACTTGAACAAATACCCTGCACTACTCACACACAGCACCAACACCAACATATCAGTTCAACAAATACATGAACAAGGGCTGCAATCCAACCTGGTGCCACGCCTAAGCTCCACAGCAACACAAGAGAAGCACGAGCTAGAAGAAATCATTGCAAGCCTTGAACTGTCCACCGAAGACGACACAAGACAAAGCACAATGTTCTCCCCTGACGGCCACCTCAAATCCTCAATCATCTACAAATCGGCTCTCTCTCAGCATTTGCTCCAGAGTGCAGCTTCTACAATCAAGTATGGAAGAACTACGCGCCACCCCGTGTGCAATTCTTCGCATGGCTGCTAGTCCAAGAACGAATCCAATCCAAAACCAACCTGATGAAGAAGAAGATCCTCGACAACGAATCAAATGACCTGTGCCAGCACCCGTCGGAAGATACGGCTCACATCATCTTTGGGTGCCCCTTCGCCCAAGATTTCTGGAATGCACTTGGCATGATGACAGCAACACCACCACCACCCTCAGAATTTTGGAAACTGCCGAGGCCCTCAACTATTCCGGCACCCAACTTCGTCACCTTCACCTTACTCTGCTGCTGGGAGCTGTGGAAACACAGGAATGACGTGGTCTTCAACTCCCTGCCTACATCAATGCGCCGTGTCATCACCCGATGCAAAGACGAAGCCCTGCTATGGCGCTGTAGGATGAAGAACGACGAAAGATTTGTCGTTGATGCCTGGTGTTCTGCTTTTAATTCAATGGTGTAAAATGTTTTCCTGCTGATGATGTAAAACAAAACACTTGGCCTGTTGATGGCCGGTTTTAATGAAAATCTCAGGTGGGGATGCTCTTCCCACCCCCCCCCCCCCCCCCCCCCCCCCGCCCCCGTCGACCTTCAAAAAAAAAAACTTGAACAAAAAGGGCGAAAATTGCCTTGCTCTACTATATAGATTACAGAATGCTCGATCTGTCAATTGATTGTGATCATCACCCGCTTGCATGACCGACAAGGCTACATGTATATACTACTTCTTGTTGTATGACGACGTACCTGTTCGCGAAGAATCGTCGATGTATGCACCTGTCACTCTGTCAGGAATATATGTGGCGAGCAATAATGCTTGATGATGACTTCAAGAGATCTATTCCAGTGGATGCAAATCTTCCAACCTAGTTAGGAGTACCTAGCTAGCTCACCGGCGTGGAAAGTCATCATTCATACGCGTAGTGTATGTAACTTTCAGTTCTGGATATAAATATACGTATGCTGGAGAGACAGTGGAACAGCATCGCTCACGCACAACAAAATTGACCAACTCTCTCTCCTGGCATCATTTTATTACTAGGAGCACTTATCCAACTATTCAAGGTAGCTAGGCATGCACTACTACTCTGTCAACATAATTGAGCGGCGCACCTGGCAACCACACAACTTCGTCAACCCTGGTCTGCATGCGCGGTCGCGGTCGCCGTACATGCATGCATTCATTGGGCCCCTCTAAGCTAACAGGGCTGTTTGGGCTTCCAATTTCTTAATAGGCCATATGCTCCCAGCGTTCGGCCCATCGAACATGGTCTTCAAATACAGATCTCTGGGCCTGGCTAGCAATATCCCCAATCTCCAAACGAAAAGAAAAAATGGCTAGGACAATCTCTTGCTTGCTTACAATCCCTTCTTTACTGTCACATCAGGTGAGAAGTATGTCAAATTGTCAATACGCTGGAGAGAGAGAGGGAGGGTTCTCTACGAGGTGACTGAGATTTCGTATCTCGGTCAATAAAATATAATTCCAACTTCATATACAAAAGTTCCATAGTGCTTTGCCTCTAGCTAAAGTTGTGACCTCGGTTAATGGAAACTAAGCATGGTGCTGCGACGCTTGTTACTGTAATGCCCAGAGTCCCGCTGCAACTGAGGCTATATCAATCGGTGAGAAGAAGCAGAGCCAGCTAGCCACCACCATGAATCATTCACCGGCGTCATCATGCCCCTATTGATTCGTAATGCATGCTTATATATGTTGTATCCCTCCTGTTTTTCAGGCTGGCTGATTTTAGAAATAATTAATTTTCTGCTTGGCCAGCATGAGTTGCTTGACTATGGTATATCAATTTACTGAGGCACACTTTTAGCATTCTTATTTCTACTTTGGTGTGCGCCTGTGGGTCACAGCTCAGGAGTCAAAGGAAATATCTTACGCAAACATGGTGGTTGTTGGTTTCTATATTGTGCAGCAGAAGCAACGATGCTCCCTCCCAAGAACCACTGAACGGAAACATGTGACGACTGACAAGTACAGATATCAGAATTCTTTTCTGGTTAGTGGAAACAGAAATGTTTGCTTTCCATGTTTAATTTTTGTGATTCTGCATGTTTAATTAGATGCCGGAAATTTAGTGAGCTGTATGAAACCATTTATGCTACAGCATCTCAAAGAGATGTACCATATCGTCATCATTTTGCATGAAAAATTAAAACCATCACTCATAAAAAAATCAGCAATATCTGTATGCAATTTCTTTACCAAACATACAAGATTTTATCCTTGGCATATAACATGCAAAAATGAGTGCATTCAAGAAAACTACGACGATGGCGAATGTGGATTTATTTATCCCTTGAAGCTTCGTTGCATGTGTCACAAACCTGACTGTAAGTGACAACACTATATGTGCGTGGGATAACTATGTAAGAACAAAAAGATAAGGTTTCGCCCACCAGGGAAAGCAAGACACCTGCTTAGGGTTTAGGGTTTAGAATTTGTTTGGTCAAAATAGAGAGAGAGAGAGAGAGAGAGAGAGAGAGAGAGAGAGAGAGAGAGAGAGAGAACTTGATGCAAAGGCCAGCACTATAAGAAGCACGGAACACATCACCTGCTTTTGGGTTGCCATCTAGATTGAAATATGAAGTACAACACTGTATTGTTGCATTGTTTTGGACTCCAGGGTCTTTCCTTATGCCAGACAAGCACATTAGTCGATTTTTATTTTTATTTCTTTGTGCAAGACAAATGCACCTCCCTAGCCAAAAGTTATTGATATATGTGGATAGTGACACCATTATATCTAATATTGAAAGATGGGCCAAGTAACAAGCAATATCAAAGATATGTTTCATAAATTCTAATGATATAGCAAAGAGAGTACTACCATTAGAATTTATGTTTTGATATTTCTTATAAATGATAGTACTCTCTTTGTCAGGCATATATATGTAGGCACTAAATGCATCATCCCATCTCCTTAGATCCACTATATAACCCCCTTACTATTGTATTCATGTCGTTCTTGTGGCATGTTGTAGATTCAGGTCACAAAGACGACGTTATTATTGTAACAAGTAGCAGCTGAGATGGGCTGCACTGGAGACCAACCAGTAGGAATCTGGACCCGTACCGGTTTTCTCAATTAATCAGTCCATAGACGAATGTGTTAAAATGCAAGTTTTTCTAACACTGTTATATATATAAGTAAAGCTGGGAAGGAAACTTATATGGCTCGTGTGCATGTGTATGTCAATGTAGTTGAGCTTGTGTCGTCCTTAGTTGCCATCTGAAGAAAAAAAAAATTAGTCTGTTAATGACTTAATGTGTACTCATGAAGAACAAGGAACGACGTGTTTTCTCAAAAGTATACTTGTGTCACCTACTTACAAAAGAAGGTATAAGGTGGCAATTCAAACTTCAAACATTTGATTCTGCTAGCAAATCAAACTACTTATATGTATGCACTGAGCCACTGAGACGTACACATTTGTGGCTTATATATATGATGAAAATTAAGCAAATGAGATGTACACATTTGTGGCCTAAAGATGTGAGAAACATCACTGCATTCATCAAGAGAACATATCACTGCATTCATCAAAGTACATATTTGAGGTACTAGTTCATGTGTAGTATGCCATTTTACTACAAGTGTCAAATTCGTTTGATGCACAAGCTAGCTAGAGCTGCTTTTAAGTGTTAAAAACTATATATATCATAAATATTTAAAACTTGGTCTTACTAGAAGTGTTTTTAACTATAGCAGTGTAAAGTTATTTGGTAGCATGGCTGCATGAAACATCTTCTATAAGTCACTCCTACTTGAAGCATGACTGCATCAAACAAGTATAATTTTCTATTACAAGTGTAAATATGATACATGAAATTAAGATCATTTGGCTAGGGTGACGTTGCTAAGCGGGTGCGGCTGGAATTAAAAAACAATGAAGCTACATTAATAACTCCCCATTGCCGGTGTGACCATTCATGAGTTGGTTGCCTGCATTGCATGCAGCTAATATACTATTGGCTTTCCATTGTTGCATGCATGCGAGGATGACGGGTGGTGTGGGTCGGTACGTGGGTGGGCTGGGGGTGATATATTTCCACCAGGGGGTGTTAATTAGTGCCTACCTAATTAATTATACCTTCAGTTTATGTTTGAATGTCCTGGGCCGCAGATCATCAAACCGTCGGCACGAAAAGTGTATTGATCCATAGCAGATGATGCCGATCCACGCGACTGCAAGTTGCTTCCACGTACCTGGGCGGGCCCAATTAACCGCTCTCGTGAGCCCTATATAAGAGACTGCTGCGCATTGCTTGCCCATTTTCTCCTGACTCACAAGCAAGCATTGTCACACAGCAAAAAAAACCAGATATATAGCGCAGTGTTTCCAGACTCAAATTAGGTCTCGATCAAAAACAGAAGACCGGCCGGCCAGGAACTCGATCGACGCGAGATGGCAGGCACCATCGGGAGGAGGGAGCTTCTCTGCACCGTGCTGCTGCTGCTGCTGCTGGTCTCTGCCGCCGTCGTGCGTTCGGCTCGGCCGTTGCAGCAGCAAGATCAGGAGGCCGCGGATGCTGCCGGGGTGGCGGCATTCGGCGACGGATCAGCGGCGCGAGTGGGTGGCGGCGAGTCCTCTGCCGCGCACTCCAGCTGCACTTATGATACTTATGGGCGGAGGAACGCGACATGTCCTCCTGCTTGATCGATCGATCGATCGCCGCCAGGCCCGGCCATGCGTATGCATCTCTCTATCATTAGTATGCATTATCCCTTTTCTTTTTGCGAGTGAGTATGTCATTATCCTTGCATCGGCCATAA
>JAAXCT010003756.1:0-25719 GCA_012490785.1 Eragrostis nindensis | reverse complement strand
TCACGGAGAGTCGAACCAAGGACACGGGACCATGCCCCCTGTTGGGATATCATCGCAGGACAATACCAAACAGAGTCACGAAACTACTACTCCGAATGAACTACTACTACTTACTAAGCGAAAGATAGTAAGAGCGAAAAAGTAAGAAGATTACTAATGCGAAGAGAAATGAACTTATAGGAAGATTCACTACATAGTACCTTGGTACCACCCAACGGGAATCGACCCCCCCCCCCCCCCCCCCCCCCCCCCCCCAAACAGGAGTCCTGGGGGTGCTATTTATAGGACTACAAGGCATGAGCCCTTGTTGACACAAATACCCTAATCACACTAGTCTGTACAAACAAAACCCTATGTAAAAAATTGTCAAAAGGGCACAACCGTCATGTCACATCACTTCTTGCAACACTAACCCAACTGGTCAGGAGGGGGGACCCTCCTGATCTCCACTTGACGGGCCCTTCGCCAACAGCTCTTCGCCAACGCTCTTCGCGTCCGTGTCCTGGGTCTTCGCCTCAGCGTCCGAATGTGACGATCTCTCTTCGCGTTCTGTTCCGCAACCTGTGAGACCTGCAACAGAATAAGCGCCGCGAAGAGGCACGCATTATAGCGAAGAGGAGAGTTAATGAGTTTTTTCGAAGACCTCTTCGCCATTCCCCAACACAAGCCCCTCGTGGGCGAGGTTCAACTTCGATGAGCCGAACCCTCGATCCCGACGACCGTCGAAAAATGCGAAGAGGCTAATCGGAAAAAACTCCCTCTCGAAGTTGAGCCGAAAAAAGTTGCGGACGGGGGGGAGAGCGAAGGGCTTGCGGTACCCGTTACGCCCGTTTAACTCTTTTTTTACCCGCTAGGCGCGGGGTTATCCATGCGCAGTAAATGCGGCAGCAGTTTTCACCCCCTATAAAAGGACCGGGGGGGGGGGGGGGGGGCGAGTTCGTTTCACGCCATCCGCCTGAGATTTTCGAACTTCTTCGCGTTCAAGCTGATCACACGACGCTCGCTCTCTTCGGAATTCGACCTTTGGTATGGTTTTTATAAATTCAAATTTTTGTTCTTCGCTGTACTTTTGTTACTTCCCACCTCTCACGAAGGGATTTTCTCTTCACTATTTTATGGTTTATTAGTTCTGCACGTCTAGGATCAGGCAGACTGCGCGCCTCATAGACGACATGGCAAGCGAAGATGCTGCCGCGAAGGCTCCGTCAGGTTCTCCGGCGGCTGACTCACGATCTTTGTGAGCGATAGCTCGGAGAAGATACCGGATTCTCCTTCGCACGATGAACGCGAAGTGGCTCCACCTACTCCGACCGCGGAGGGTGATGCGGAGAAAGGCGCCGCGGCTGGTATGATTACCGCCGATATTGCTCCCAGTGCCACTCCGCCTGCCGTCGGAGGTAACTATTTTGGAGAGAATGCTGATTTTACTACTTATTTAGATTCTGCGGCTGAGCTCGGAGCGAAAAGCCACGCTGCCGAAGAGGGTTGCTCCAAAGACGCTGCCCTTGATTCGGCGGAGATGTCTGATAGGGAAAGGACTCGGTTAAGAGGTGGAGCTCCGCTTAGGAAACTTTGCAGTTGCCGAAGACTCTGCGCCTTGGGCGGTCACCTTGTTACGGAACGCGTGCTTGAGCAGTATGCGAAGCTTGGATACTTTGATGCAGGGAACCGCGCGGCGCCTAAGGGCGAAGAGATTCTTACTCCCGAGCCGAACGAGGCTGTTGTGTTCCGGATTTTTACGAGGCAGGGTTTCGTCAGCCGACGTGGAATTTTCTTGGAGCGATCCTGTTCCGATACAACGTGGAGATGCACCAGCTGACGCCTAATGCCTTCGTGCAGCTGGCGAAGTTCATATGGGCAGTGCGCACTCAAAAAGGTCGACTTCACCCTGATGCGTTTTGCCGATTTTTCCGATTGCACTTGCAAAATAAGAAGGTTCACCCCGACGATGATGTGTTCCACTCTGTATGGGATATGCTCGTTCAAACCCCGTGAATTCTCAAAGCAATCGAAGATCAAGACAGTTAGTCTTGCGACTGCTAACCGGAACAAGTGGCCTGAAGACTGGATGAGATACTGGTTCTACGTTCCGGTTCCCTCAGCGAAGGATGACCAGGGAGAAATTTTTTATCCCTTGGGGAGCACCATACGCGATGCGGACCCTGTCTTTTCTCCCGGGTACGAGGACAGCGAAGGGTTTCAGAAAGCTGTCGGCGCATTCAAGAATGTGTGCCGAGTATTGAGTTCGCGAAGCGTAGTAGAAGAGTTTGTCGCTGCTCGCATATGGCCTCTTCGCAGTGGGTGGCATCCCAGGAGGCACAAAGCGAAGAAGGTGGGTAAGATAGAGTATGAGAGCCCACTCTTCGCCGAAGACGTGGTGAAGAAACCTGACGATTTGACCGATGCGCAATTCGTTAAGGTTGTAGAGGAAACCGCTGAAATCCTATGCGGTCCATACACCGAAGAGGAGTCTGATTTGTGCGATCGGAAGCTTTTGGTTAACCACCGCATTAATCGAATCTTCGACTTATGAAAGTCAAGTACTACGGGCACAAGGGTAGGCCCGGTCAAACGAGTCCGCAAGAAACCTGGTGAAAAGATTTTTAGGACAACTTGCTTCATTGAGCTGGAGGGGTGTGGAGAAATGACATTGAACCTCCGGAATACGAAGAGGAGGGGAACCCTGAAAAAGCTCCTTCCAGAAAAAACTGTTCGGAAGGTTTCCTCGTCCGCTGTTGAGAAAATGGTGACCATACAAGCGGAGAGGCGAAAAAGGAAAAGGGTCACTGGTAGTAGGTAGAACAGGTAGCTCTCTTCGGATTTCGGAAACCTTGGAGGCTCATCCAGCCTTCATACCGTCCAGTGCGAAGAAACTGCAACTCCTGTAGGTGGACGTGACCCTGGCGAAGGGTTTGTATCGGCTCCTCCGATGGTCGCTCCGTTTACGACCTGACCGGCTCCGACGAGATTCTGGCGGAGAGCCCTTGTCGATCGCGCTCTGGTCAAGGCTTTGACACTGGGGTTGATGACTTCGTGGCTCCCTCTAGAGTCCCCGTTGTTAACTTGGATGACTCCGATGAAGTCGTTAGCAACGACTCTGTGGGAAATGCTAAGGGTGCCTCTGCGGAGAGTAACCGCGACGTCGACGCCTTTACGGTCGATGATGCCAGCCTTGATCGCGTTCTGCAAGAGATGAGGGATGGTGGGTCTTCTAGCAGCGGAACTAGCGAAGGTACAAGTAGCAGTTCTGACGGTTCGAGCAGCTGCAGCTCCAGCGATGCGATTTCCTCTAACACTCCTGGGGATGAGATCGGTCGGTTGATATTTGGGCATGATGAGTGAAATGTGAGTTAACGCCGAAGGTCTCTTGCGGGTCCTTGTGTTTTCTCTGTGTATTGTCTACTTTGGATTTTGCGAAGATAGTCAAACTTTATCTCTCTTGTCTTCGCAGATCTGGGGCGCACCCTCAGCGAAGCGCCTGCGACTGAGCTCGTTGACACACTGGAGCGCCAAGTTTCAGTGGTAGACTCCTTTTCACTATATCGTTGTGTTTTTGCTAAGTTTCCTTGTCTTACTGCTTTTTGATGTCTATGCTTTTGCAGGTGTACGCCACCTCCAAGGCTCTTCGTACTAAAGTTGCTGCTGGCGGTGTCCGCGGAGGTTCCTCCGCTGAACTCGAGGGACTGCGCCGAGAGAAGGCCTTATGGGAGAAGACCCGTGCAGAGTTCGAGCAGGCCAAGACTAACTTGGCCGCTAAGGGAAAGGAAATAGCTGAGATGAAGGCATCTCAAGAAAAAATCGAGCTCGCGCACGCGGAGAAACTTAAAGCCGCGGAGGAGAAGAATGCCGAGGTAATCGACAGCTCAAAGATTTCGCGAAGATGTTTGACGAAGGCGCAGCCAATACTTATCGTCAGCTGTCGGAAGCGCTATCCCAGGTAGGCGGAAAGTCTTTTCCGCTGCCAACCGGCAATCGTGTCTCGCCGTCACTCTTCTTCGCCTGGCTCGACCAAGAGATGAAGCTACTTCCGGGAGCTTTTCGCAACTCTGGGATCAAGCCGTCCGGACCGGTGCCTTCGCGTTGCTGGATCTCCTGGACAAAAAGAAGTGCGCTCACTTCGTCGAGTTGGGGAAGTCCGGGTTCACTCCTGCTGACTTCGCGGCCGCCAATGCTTCGACCAGCAACGATAAAGTGCGGGTCGTTGTCAAACGCTTCCGCAAGAACTACTGGGGGCCGGTTGGCGCTGAGGCTTCGCGCCAGAGGGCTGCTGAGGAACTTGCGGCGGCGGTGGTAACGATTTCGCGTTTTGTTAGTTCGCTTTGACTTTCGTTTATCTCGTTGTTATAACCATTTAATTTTGAATCGAAGGCTGCGGAGGGGTCCTCAGTTGGAGAAAAAACAAGCTCCGCCAAGCAGTCCTCCAAGCAAGCGCTCGGCTTCCGTCAGCGAGGATGTTGCTGCTTCCAAAAAGGCGAAAGCTAGCACGCCTTCTGAAGCGGGGGGAAGAAGAGCAGCGAAGACACTGGTCGAAGCGGCGAGGTCTAGGGTTGCTCTGAATTTGGCCTGGGGTGTTATGGCTTGTAAGAATTCAAGGTCTTGATGTAATGTACTATGTGCAGGTTCTCCGGCGAGGAGCCTGCTTTTTAACCTCTTTGTTATCGTAACGGCAACTTTTGTGCTACTCGTGATAGCTTCGTGGCTTTTCGCAGAAGATTTGGTGAAACTTCGCTAAGCCGTTTTTGGAAGTATGTCCTAAAGGAGTACTTTGAATGTCGCGCGGAAATTGCTCGTGTTTTTAAGTCCGCGGAGGTCGCAAAAACCTGCCAGTTCAAGCCGTTCCGAAGGAGGAAGTAGTGGAGATGGAACCCATCTTCGCTCATCCTTGGGTTTTTATGTTCCTTCGGTGAACCGTTGTTACGAAAGTGTGTACATGGAGTTGTAATTTTGATTTTCGTCTATTTTACTGTTATCTTCGAAAGCTATGTCTGTGTAGCTTGCGTTGATCTTTGTTATTCGGAAAATCTCCCTCTCCCTCGGCAATCGCGGACCTGTTGCCGATTGCTGATGTCGATTCCTGTTTGATCTAGTTATTCGAGTCACGGTTAAGGTGCTTAGTCGATTAGATCTGCTCTTGGTGATTGGGTAGGCAGTTTGACTTGTCCTGTCTGCTTCGCTTAGTTGACGTGTCCTCGGCGAAACAGTTGCTAAGAGTTAGATTTAATTTACTGAGTACCTGGGACTGGTAGTTGCCGATTATATTTGTACCTGTCGATCGTGTAGAACAGTTTGACGTGTCCTGTTCTACTTCACTTAGTTGACGTGTCCTCGGTGAAGCGATCGTTAGATTATGAGTATAATTAGTGATTATTGGTTTAATCGTTCTTTCGGGGTGTTTAGCCGATTGTTTACCACGTTCAGATCTATGCTTGCATGCCTTTATTTATTATTGTTCCTGTTCAAGTATAGGCCTGAACCCTTTTGTCGATGTCGTTTTGCTTTACCATGATGCTTGCCGATAGATCTTGCCGATGGCATGCTTTGCCGATTGCCGATTCTGATGCATGCCTTGCTTTATTTATCGCGCGAGTACTTATTGTTGCGACATGCCGATTCGTTTCTAAGCCGACAGCCGAGTGCTAGTTATTTTTATTATATCTTATTCACTAACATCGGTGCGGTTACGCATCGGCCTGTCCGGGGCCGATAGTCCGGGAATTTTACACGTTTTTCTTGTCTTGTCGATTTGCAGGGAAAATCGACTGGCACGCTCCGGAATTCACCGCGTTCCAAGTTTTGGTCCTGAACAGAGTTAAGCAAATCTCTCAGGCCACGTGTGCGAGTGGTTTAGAACACACATTTTACCGTCAACAATTACATTGATGAGACAGGCTTCTTTTTCTGTTGTCTTGATCGAAGGGCTGAACAGAGTTTCAAAAAAAATACATCTGGGGGCAATGTTTCTTTTCTTGCTGCTGCCTTGGCCAGTGCATCTACTTCTGCGTTTTCGCTTCGGTCTAAGTGGATGCAAGAGAATCCATGAAAGTGCTTCTCCATGCTTCGCACTAGTTCGAGGTATTTGATTAGTTCCGTGTCCCTGGCCACGTATGACTTGTCGACGTGACCTGGAGGACTTTGGAATCCGTTTTTACGACGAAGGTAAGAACGCCAGTGATTTCAATTTCCGAAGAGCTAACAACAAGCTTCATATTCTGCAATGTTGTTGGTGCATCTGTCAGTTTCTTTGCTGAATTCCAACCTTACTGCGTATCTAAGCTTGATACCCGAAGGAGACACCAGAATTGTCGAAGCTCCAGCGCGCCTAAATGGCACCAAGCCCCATCACAATAGATTTCCCTGGGTTGTTCAAAGACTAGACCTTCGGTGTATGAAGATGGTTCTGTCCAATCTGCTATGAAGTCAGCCAATACTTGAGAATTTACAGCGCTTCGCTTCTCGAAGTCAATAACATGTTCTGACAATTCCAGAGCCCACTTAGAGATTCTACCAGACGCTTCTCGATTTCTAAACATATCGAAAAGTGGTTGATTTGTTAGGACCCGGATGGTATGAGCCTCAAAGTAGTGCTTAGCTTTCTAGCTGCCATGATTACTGCATATGCTATTTTTTCAAGTTCTGAATAGAAAACTTTAGAACCACTTAAAGCTTCGGACACGAAGTATACTGGTCTTTGCACTTTCACTGGTTTTCCTGTCTTCGCCTGCTGAGATTGCTCTTGGACTAACGTGGCGCTGACAGCTGAATGCGAAGCCGCCACATATAAAACAGTGCCTCCTTGGGCTGAGGACTAGCAAAGCTTGTCATTTCTCTGAGATAAGACTTGAGTTGTGCAAACGCTCTTCTTTGATCTTCGCCCCATTCGAATTTGCTGTTACTGCGAAGAATTTGAAAGAACGGGAGACTTTTCTCCGCTGACCTTGAGATAAATCTGTTGAGTGCTGCTATTCTGCCTGTAAGTTTCTGAACATCTTTAACACTTGTTGGTTCTCTCATGTTGAGTAATGCTTCGACTTTGTCTGGATTAGCTTGGATCCTTTGATTGATACCAAGCAACCCAACACCTTTCCCTTGTCAATTCCGAAGACACATTTTTCTGGGTTGAGCTTGACATTTGCTTTTCTGAGATTGGCGAAGGTCTGAGCTAGATCCATGCCATGATCTCCGCGTTTGTTGCTCTTTACAACGATGTCATCGACATAGGCTGGGACATTTTTTACCCAACTGATCTTCGAGAACTGCCTTTGTCATTCTGCAAAAGTTGGTCCTGCATTCTTGAGACCTTCGGGCATTCTTACAAAACAGAAAGTGCCGAAAGGTGTTATAAAGCTTGTTTTTCTTCATCTCACTTTTCATCCAGATTTGATGATAACCGAAAAACAATCCAATAAAGAAAGGAGCTCCGCTCCCGCTGCTGCAACATCCACTATTGTGTCAATCCTCGGGAGTGGAAAGTCGTCCTTGGGGCATGCCTTGTTGAGGTCGGTGAAATCGACACACATTCTCCACTTGCCATTCTTTTTCCTAACGGGAACTGTGTTAGCCAGCCACGTGGGGTATTTCACTTCTCTTATGACTCTTGCGTCTAGAAGACGCTGGACTTCGGCCTTGACCGCTTCCACCCGATCTTCGCTCATTTTTCTTAACTTTTGTTTCTTCGGCTTTATTGTTTTGTCTATATTCAGCTTGTGTTCAATTTTATCTCTGTTGACCCCTTGGAGGTCATGAGATGACCAAGCGAAGACATCTTTGTTTTTCCTGAGAAGATTAACAAGTTCTTCTTCTTCATTCTTCGGTAAGTTGGTGCCTATTGTAACGTATTGATCTTGCACTGCTGGATCTAGCAATATCCTCTTGGTTTCACAGTCTTCATTAATGGTCTTTTCATCTTTGTCATGATCTTCGTCATAAGTGGCTAATGCATTTTGTTGGTTGTCTGGTTTATCGGAGAGGACATAGACATTCTTCTGGCCCGGAGCGATGCCCTTTTCAATGTTTCTGGCTTCCTGTTGATTCCCGAAGACCGTGATAACACCCTTCGGTGCAGGCATCTTCATGACAAGGAAAGATTGCGAAGAATGATGTCAAAGGTGTTGATCACTCCTCTGCCGAAGATGGCGTTGTATGGATAATTCATCTGTACCACGTCGAAAGTGATATGCTCGGTTCTTGGGTTAGACATATCTCCGAAAGAAACCGGCAGTGTGATTTTCCCCAGCGGGATAATTCTTTTGCCTCTGAAACCATAGAGCGGAGTCTCGGAGGGTTCCAGAAGATTTCTGTCGAGTTTAAGTTGATCGAAGGTACTTGCAAACAAGATGTCCGAAGAAGCCCCATTGTCGACCAGTATTTTGGTGATTATCCAGCCATAGACATTAGTTTCTATGACCATTGCATCATTGTGCGGGTGGCATCTAAGGTCGCAATGGGAGAGGTCCTCTTCGGTGAAGGTTATTGGTATATGAGACCACTTGGTTTTGCGAATAGGTGCTACATTGGAGATGGTGTTTACGGCGCGGAAGTGATCTCTTGCTGCTTTTTGTTTTCGAACTCAAGCAAAGAGCCTCCGGTAATCGGTTAGATGACTCCGTATGCTGGGAAAGGGTTAGCACTTGAAATTGTTTTGTGTTTGGTTCTCGCTCTTTGGTATTAAAGGTGTGGAGGAGGTAACTCTTCGCGAGTTGCGTGGCTAGGAGTAGGTGGGGGTGGTGGTAGCATCTTTGGTATGTGGTTTACATGATTGGGTTGATAGTGAGGTATTTGGTGATGATGGTGGCATCCTGTTTGGGAGGGATGCCGTAGTTATTTTGAACTGGAAGGGCGGAGGGTAGTATTGTGGTTGGAAGTGGGGATACACTGGCTGGCTAGGCCATTGGAGTTGGTTTGAAGTGTGGTTAACCATCTTCATTGGGTTGGGCGGCAGCTCTTTTGCTTTGATTCTATCAAAAGTTTCTTTAGTCTCCGGACATTCCTTGGAAGGTGCCCCTTGTCGAGACCGTGAAATATACAGTATGGCTTTCTAGGCTCTTGATCCTTTCCTCTTCCTCTGGCCCTTTCGCGCCCATTCCGTCCGCCTCTATTTCCACTGAATTGCTGAGGCTCTTCGGGCTTTTCTTGATAATCTATTTGATTTATGTACTGAGGTTGAGATGCTGCTTGTTTTGCTTTCTGTTACTATTCCAGTCTGCTTGTTCTCGTCTAACTGGCTTCGCTTGTTCTGTTTTGACTATTTTGTGTTGCGATTCTTCGCCTATAGTCATTATCTGCTCTGCAGTACTTCTCCAAGTCTGTGTAAAGTTTTGAATGGTGGAAGGGTAGTTCGTTGCGAAGTGGGTAGCACATGGTCCAGCGCGAAGACCCAAGAGCGCTGCCTCTATGGCTACGTTATCTTCGACGCCGGGTGCCTGAGATTTCAGCTCTACAAATCTCCGGAAATAATCTGCAGTGGCTCTTTATCTCTTGAACACAGGACCTCAAGTCAAGGGCGGTTACAGTCTTGCGGAAGAAACCTTGGAAGTTTTGCAACAATTTATCTCTCAGGTTCTCCCATGAGTATATCGAAGATGCCTGAGGGTAAAATACCAGTCCAATGCTTGCCCTTCAATAGCAGTAACGAATGTCTTCGCCAATACAATGTCATCGCCTCCTGCTGAAGATATGGCGGCTTCATAACTCATCAGAAATTGCCTTGGGTCAGAACGACCATTATACTCGGCAGAGGAATAGGCTTGTAAGATTGCGGCCATGGGGTCAGCTGAATTCCTTCTGACAGCGAAGAGTTCTTGTCGAACTTGAGAGAAATAAGCGAAGGGCCGCGCGGAGTAAATTGCTGGTGATTACCCGAATAATGCTGATTATCAGCGCAAAGGTCATGAATTCGCGCTGCAGCGCTGCGACTGACTCTTAGCTTGTGCAATTTGTTGCAGAATTCTGGATCTACCCTGGTCTAGTTCAGTTGCTTTGAGTCTTGCTTCTTTCAGTCTTCGTAGTTCATGCTCGAGAACCAATAATTCCCGAAGCTCCGCTTCTTCAAGAGAATTTACTCGGCCTCGTAGCTCTTGCGAAGATCCCACTGCCTGAGCAGCGACGGGTTCTTGAGTGTTATCAGTAGTGGGAGCAGTATGTCCAGTGCGATTACTAGCAGTTTGTTGGTTGATACGCGGAGAGTTCTCCTGATCATCATCATCCTGTGAATCTTCAGTGGCATCTTCGACTAAGATTTCTTGACTATTGGTGTCTTCTTCTGTTCTCTCCGCATCTCGTGCATGCTCGAGGGGGAGTTGTTGATTGGTGGCATCCGGTGCTGCGGGACCAGCTGATTTTGCTGCCGCCGAAACCGAAGACTCTGGAATGACGGTGAGCTGCCGCGAAGCCGAAGACGGAGCCCCCTTGGGTGCTTTTGGAGCGGTAGCAGGCTTTGGCTTCTTGGGTGGCATAATGAGATGATCTTCGGCCAAAACACACGGTGGGCGCCAATTGTTGGGATATCCTCGCAGGACAATACCAAACAGAGTCACGAAACTACTACTCCGAATGAAACTACTACTACACTAAGCGAAAAGATAGTAAGAGCGAAGTAAGAAGATTACTAATGCGAAAGAGAAATGAACTTATAGGAAGATTCACTACATAGTACCTTGGTACCACCCAACGGGAATCGACCCCCCCCCCCCCCCCCCCCCCCAACAGGAGTCCTGGGGGTGCTATTTATAGACTACAAGGCATGAGCCCTTGTTGACACAAATACCCTTAATCACACTAGTCTGTACAACAAAACCCTATGTACAAAATTGTCAAAAGGGCACAACCGTCATGTCACATCACTTCTTGCAACACTAACCCTAACTGATCAGGAGGTGGGACCCTCCTGATCTCCACTTGACGGGACCCACTCGAAGGGCCCTTCGCCAACAGCTCTTCGCCAACGCTCTTCGCGTCCGTTGTCCCGGGTCTTCGCCTCAGCGTCCGAATGTGACGATCTCTCTTCGTGTTCTGTTCCGCAACCTGTGAGACCTGCAACAGAATAAGCGCCGCGAAGAGGCACGCATTATAGCGAAGAGATAATGAGTTTTCCCGAAGACCTCTTCGCCATTCCCCAACCCCCCCCCCCCCCCCTATTAGTGAAAATTTGTTGTTAGTTACTTACTTTAGCACTAATGTTCTAGCATAGCATAGGAATTCACAACCAACGACAGATTTGTTAAAACTTGTGATTTTCAACTTTTTTGCTTGTCCAGCCCCCCTATGCCGAGGTCACGGCTCCGCCACTGCCAGTCGTCGAGAGCAAAGTTCCGCCACTAACTTGTCAATGTTTGGACTTTGGAGGATTGAAAAACAAGCACCAAAATAGCTCATGCTTGATGTTAGATAAGTATACAACTCGTGTTCCAATATTAACATCATAAATAAGATAATCCACGTATTGTTTTGCTTTATTTTTTTGAGAGACACATATTGTTTGCTTCTATATGTAAGTTGTTTCCATTTTATAAGTTTGCTTTGTGCATCGTAGACCAAAGAACGGCTTTGTGTGGCCCAGCTAAAGCCCACGAAGAGGAGTACAAGGGGCAAACGTGATCATCGCGGCTGCTGCGGCGGCGGCGCCTCGTTACCCTAATCGCGACGCGGCAAACATGCCGCCGGCGAAGGGAGCCCGCAAGAACGCCGCCGCCTGTGCTTCCTCATGGAACAACGGCGGGTGGCTGTCTCTCCGCACCAGCAAGTGCCTCAAGCGCTCGCCGCGCGGTGGCCAGGACGACGACGACGACGACGGCCTGCCCTTCTCCGATGAGATCCTGCTCATCGTCTTCGCCTGCTCCCTGTTGAGCCTGGCCGACCTCGTCCGCAGCGCCGCCACCTGCCGGCGATGGCTCCGCCTCGTCTCCAGAGAGGCCGAATTTGTCTGCCGCTTGCCAGCGTCCCAGAACCGCCACGCGACCGGCCTCGCCATCGGTTTCTTCCACCAGTCGCCGGGGGAGACCAACTGCGGCGCCCCGCGGTTCATCCCCCTGACGATGTCGCCCTTCCCCGGCGCCTCCTTGGACACGCTCTTCGATGGCGAGGTCTTCAGGTCCGCCCGCATCGTGTGTTCCCAGAGCGGCCGCCTCGTCCTCGAGCTCCATCGTGTGTCGCGCGGCGCCGCCCTCAGGCTCGCCGTGGTCAATCCCATGACCGGAGACGTGCGCGTCCTCCCCACGCTCTCCGGCAAGGACAGGCCGGGGTGCTACGCCTGCGCAATTCTCACCGCCGATGACCTCGGCCCCCACGCCGCCGATCCGCTGCGCTCAAGATCCGCCTTCCGGGTGATCATCATCTACAGCTGCAACAAATTCGCGGCTTGCAAATTCTACTCATCTGAGACCGGTGCCTGGGCACTGGAACGCATGGTCTCGGCATCAGGCTAAGCGGCGCACGCCTCCACCAGCTGTACGTGAACGCCGCCGCCATGGCCATTGGGGGCTCCATGTTCTGGCAGGCCAATGAAGCTGTAGTTAGCCTCTGCGTCAACACGCTGGTGGCCAGGCTCATGTTTCTTCCGTCGTACAGGGGCTGGGACTTCGAAAAGCGACAGTTTACAAAGAACCGCCTGATCGCTGCCTCGTCGAACTGAAATATGTGCGTAGTGGAGGCATGGGTACACCGAGCCAACTCTGCCAACTGGAACAAGATTGGAGTGCGCGTCCTGGTGCCCGACCAGAACAACTGCAACAGCAGAGGATGGAAGGAAGAAGAACAGGACGTGATCGTCGAGTGTGCACCTTCTGGGGGCCTGCGAGAAGAGCAGGGTCATATCTTTGCCGCCACCTTCAGCGAAAAACAACCGAAACTCTTGTACTACTCGCTGGATATGGAGAAGAAGAGGGCGCAGTTGTTGCCAGTGGACGTCTTAGAAGGCGTGAACTGTTGGTCCGTCAATTTGCGTCGGAGCTTCCACGGGTACGAGATGGACCGGACTGGTTACCTGACCTCCCTTGTCGGCGGAGATGGCAATGGGTCATCAGCACAGGAGTGTATGACGGAGGCTGACGATGGGGTTGAGGAAAAATAAATGGTGAGACATGTTTGTTTCAGGCACCTAGACTCTGTTTTCATATGTCTCTGTCAGCACTGTAGCTCGTCTGACAAAAAAAAATGTGCACTTCAAAGAAAGACCTGCATTTGCTCTGCATGCATATTCTGGAGTTCGTTGCCTCAAATTTTGAGTGAAAACAAAACATGGAACTTGAAATGTGAAACGTGTGGGCCTCAAATTTGGGTCATGCTATATATGTTATTGTGTTTTCTTCAAAATAAGGTATATTCAGTAGTTTGTGCCATACTGGTTCTTTACTTACCTGTGACTGAGATATATCTTCCAGTCACTTGTATATAGTTGATGTTTAGACACCAAGTTTGACCTGGATACGCAGCATTGTTTTGCTGTCTATACTGAATGCTACGATGAGGGAGTACTATTCTCCAGGCCGGTTATGCATTTTGAGTATGAGATGACCTATACCAGAAGCTAAAGGCTTGCACAACAAGGGACGGAGTTGGACACCAAGCAATTCAGTAATTTGAGCTTTTCATCTGTAGTTATAAACTTCCGTATGAAAATGACAACGATGATAAATAACCTTAGTTTCCAATTCATACGCCAAGCAATTTGGTCATTTAAAATAGACATAAAAATGTTCAATGCAGATGTGTAATTTTAAAGTTTAGGTTTACCGGTAAGGGCTATCTCATACAGTCTTCTTTCTGAAAGCTTTTCGAAAATACTAGGGAGTTTCTTGAGTATTGGCGATGGTAAAACCTACCAACACTGAACAGAAAGGGTCATCCGGCTCGCTGCCGCCGTTCGACGAGCACCATCGCGCCGCACCAGCGGCGTTGCCCTCGGGTTCTTCCACCAGGTGCCGGTGGGGATGCAGATCAACGGCGGCGTCCCGCGGTTCATCCCGCTGACGGCCTCGCGCTTCCCGGGGCCTCCACCCTGGACGCCCCTCTTCGACTGCGAGACGTTCTGGCCCACCCACATCGTGTGTTCCCGGAATGGCCGCCTATCTCGTCGTCGAGCTCCGCCGCACTCAGGCTCGCCGTGGTCAACCCACTGCCATGAATGGGGATGTGTGCGCATCCTCCGGAAGCTCGCCAACAAGGACAGGCTGGGGTACTACGCCTGCGCATTGCTCACCACCGACGACCTCGGCCCCGACGCCGCCGATCCGCTGCGCTCGAGGTCCGCCTTCCTGGGGACCATTGTCTACAGCCGCCACAAACTCACGGCGTGCCGGTATTACTCGTCTGACACGGGCATCTGGTCACCAGATTGGAAGGTGTTCGGCGCCAGGCTCAACGGCACGCGCCTCAACCGGATGCAGAGAACGCCGCAGCCGTGGTCATTGGCGGCTCCGTGTTCTGGCAGGTTAGGTACGCCGTGGCTAGTCTATGACTTCCATTATACAGGAGCCCACAGTCAAGGACGTTGGAAGAACCACCACACCATGGCCCTCGCCGGACAGGAGGTTAATTGTGCGTAGTGGATGCACGGCTATCTGACAGACAATTGCAGGTGCGCCTCTCCTTGTCCTCGACGAAAGCGGCAGCGGTACTAGCAGGTGGAAGGAAGCGCAGAAAATGTTTGCCCATATGATACCGGGTATGGTCAGGAACCCGGACTGCATGCGCATGCTGCAGGTCTGCGAGAAGAGTGGGATCGTATATTCGTATTATTGTTAGCATGCTTTGGTGGCTATGATGACCGGGAATTCTCTCTATGCACTGGATATAGAGAAGAAGAGAGTGCGGCTGATCCCTGCGTCCGTCCCGCAAGGCTGATCTGCTGTGGCGCCCCAAGTGGCGCGGGAGCTTCCACCGGTACGAGATGGACCGGATTGGTTACCTGACCTCCGTTGTCGGGGGAGATGGCAATGGAGTCATCGGTATAGAAGAAGGGCGAGCGATGGAGGCTGATGATTGGGTTGAATGAAAAATTGCATGTGAGCCGCAAGACATGGCACCTGCTCTGTTTTCTGGTTTCCGTGTGAGTACTGTTGCTTGTCCGACAAAAAAAAAAACACAAAAGATGCAATATAAGCTGAAGCACTCGGCCTGTTCTCTATTTGCACCGGATGTGTAGCTCAAAACCTGAAACTTGGGTGCAAGCATGAAATTTGAAATGTGCAACTTAAGTACAGTTGTGGAACCTTGAAAAGTTTGGGAGATTAAACTTGAACCATGGTACATATGCATATACTTTCGCATTGTATCCAAATAAGACATTATTATTAAGTAGTGCACATGCATGCTGAAGGATCAGTGCTATACACGTTCATAAAGGTGAAGTCAAAACTTGTGCAGCTGACCAGGATTCATCGTTACCTGTATACCAATCCATTGAACAGGGGTGCAAATAAAGCAAGCGGCAAGGTTGAGATTCAACAGTTGAATTGTTTGTCCTATTCATCTCCTGAAAATTTCAGATAGCCAGGGCCTGTGGAAAGTTTGAACGCCTTTTGGGCATGTTTCGGTCTTTGGCGGCCCGGCTTTCTTCCTTCCACACCGTACTTTGTTGGTTGTGCTGAAGTAACTGCTGCCGGAATCAACACTCATCGTCACTGATATATAACTGCCTTCTCCACGCCACGTTATGGAAACTACTTAGAAAAAACCTCCAGCATGCATGGTTCACTCTAAATTGTAACAAAAATCAAAAGGATCCTAAGAATAAAAGGAAAACAGGAGGGTGACGGACCATACACGAGTCTAATTGACCCAGGAAATTCAAGGGAGAAATCTTGTTGGAATGAGATGCATTGGGATTTTTTGCAGAAAGGGAGCTTGGAAGTTATGTGAACCATGGCAAGGGATGTTGCATCCTGCCATGATCCCGGTGGTTCGCAGATGTTTGAGATGGTCCCATGTCTATCCCCTCAAATTTGTGTGCACCTTCTTTGATTTGGAGACCTTGTCAAAGCTACTGGAAATGTCCTTTTCTCTTATGGTTGCCGAATAAAGGGTTCTTCAAGTTTTCTTGCATCCAGAAAGGAGGAACCAAAATTTATTTTTCACTGACTTAATTTTCTATTATAAATTGCAAGCGGAGAGGAAAGTGGAATTGTTAGCATGTTAAATTAGTTGGAGCAATTCGATGGCATGCACGTCTGTTAGAAAAATGGGATGCATTGGGAGTCTACTTATGCCCTCTTTGTTTGGGCTGGAGGTTTTGATAATTTAGAAAAGCCGTATGTTAGTTCATATCCTCAAATTTAGTTTTTCACAATTTCCAACAGCCAACTTTTTAGAACATCGTTTTTTTTTCATCTTTTGTGGTTTCTATGATTCCATCTGAAGCTGAAACGAATAGGGGCATGCTCATGCCACATTTATCATGGAAAAAATGTCGATGGAAAATGCAAAATGTAAATAAAATAAAGCCATATGTATTCATGGTTCTTCGTGCAACATTGATGGTGCCTTCACTGTCGAAGATTAATTGTACCAGCGCAACAGGAATGGTTCCTCCTAATCACCTAGGAATTTTTCATGGTGCAAGTTCTATCTGATACAATCATGGTTTCCTGCTCTCACAATGGGGGCTCTTGCAATTAATGCAGAAATGGAATCTTGTTTGCTATCCAAAGAGGGTGTTCAATGATTAATTGTAGAAACTGATTGTCAGGTTCTGGTTGATCTTTGGGAGAATTTCATCACCGAATGCTCAGAGATTTCAGTTATCCTAAAGGAAATCAAATCGTTGCCTGTTGGTTGTTGATTTCAAATTTCTTTTTCTAGCTGAACTTGTAACAGGTTTTACATGAGCATGCAAAACTAGTATCTAGTCACATGGTGAGGGGTGAGTTTCATGAAGCACCTCCATCATCACGTAGATACCAGCTTGAATAAGCGAAATCCCTGTTCCACGCGCAACTGCGCATTGGCGTCCTTGCGCACTCAGCACTCGCGCGGGCAGCGGTGCGGGCAGTTGTGCGGAGCGCATGCAAGGGCGCGGGCCTAATGTGTGAGAAATTCCTTTTCCCACATGCAGGGGGCCGGAAGCACATGCAGGGGTGAGGCCCACGCTTGTTTTTCACTCTGCGTAGCGTAGTTAGTGCACCAACGCAAGTGCATGGGTCCCGCACTTGTTCCGTCACGTGTGTTTGTTTAAATGAACATAAGTTTGGTCATTAGTTAAGAAAATATTTGAATAGAAGTTTGTGTCTATAAATTTGAGAAGGAGTTTGAATGTTCATAAGTAAACAGAAGTTATGATCAATTTTACGGTCAAACTTACGATCAAACTTATAAAACAAACTCGTTTAAACAATTTCGTAAACACC
The DNA here is from genome assembly GCA_012490785.1 of Eragrostis nindensis. Classification (NCBI taxonomy): domain Eukaryota; kingdom Viridiplantae; phylum Streptophyta; class Magnoliopsida; order Poales; family Poaceae; genus Eragrostis; species Eragrostis nindensis. The sequence goes on along the minus strand of JAAXCT010003756.1, from coordinate 8,383 downwards.
ACCCCAAAAGCATGGGCTCCACCATAACATGTGCCACCTGCTCCTTGCTGCCTCACAACTCACGAGTCAGGATGAATGCAAAATTGCAAAGTCAAGCCATGGCCCCCCGTGCACGAGCACATGCACCCACCTGTTGCCTGCCCCCCATATATACGAGTTGCAGCGCTGCTGTCCGGACGTCGTGTATGCGGGCACGCGCGCGAACCAAAAAGGAAAAAGCGGTTGAGTAATGAAACTCGTTGAACCAAAAAAAAAAAAAAAAAATCTCACCCTAGGACATGCTCATGCCACATTTATTAGTGTACGTAATGGCAAAAATATTGACGTAAAATGACGAGTGTAAATAAAAAGAAACCCATATATGCATGATGAAGATACAAATGCGCATAGCATGTCTACCAGTGCTTACCGCTTATTGAACTATAGCCATGGAAATTTATTGAGTCCAACAAAATCTCTGGATGTTGTGGTTGGTGAACTACTAAATTAGAAGTACTACACATCATCCATCCACACACCTAGAAACCATTGTATATTTAAGGAAACTCAGCTTCCTCAGCTTGTACAGAAACGCAAGACAACAAATAAACCTGTACATGTATCGAAGGGAGAACTCCACACATGCGTGGTGTCGTGGGCGGTTGGTAGTTTCATGGTTGCTGGGGATGGGATGCATCGTGAGCTGGAGTCGAACATTAAGGTTGATCGTCGCTGCATGTTCAACATGCTCGAGATGACACCTCGTTGCCACTCCTCGTGGAAGTCGGGGTCCTCGTTTTTTCTTTAAAGGTTAGTCTGAAATCTCGTTGCAGTTGCAGCGGCTTGTTTTGCCATCGGCAACCTTTAGTATTCACGTTACAGGTTTGATTTAGTACGTGCGTCCTTCAGATTCATGAACTTGAAGCAACCTTTGATGTACCCAAACTGAATCACAGCTCCAATCGGTTTCATATCAAGTTCCAACTTCTCAAATCTGTAAACTTATTGTGGCCGGCCGATAGATATTGTTCTGAAGCTCTGCTTACGAAACGCGACGATTAATCAGTATCCGTATCGCAATAACCTTACCTAAGTCCGGACACAAGTAAACTTTAGAAGCTGTACCGAGTCGAGCAACAGGTAAGCCACCAGATCGCCATAAAAGGCACAGACGCCCTGCTCTTCTCCCCACCAAACCAAGACGCAAGATCAGAGCCCCGGCGACCATGGCAATCGGCACGGGGATGAACAAGCTTCGTCATGTGATGGCGACGTTGTGTTTCGCCGTCCTCCTGCTTCTGCTCCTCCTGCCGTGCGCAGAAGCACGCCCCGCTCCCGCAACTGCGGCGGCCATCGACGGCGGCAGGAGCGAGCACCTGCCGCTGCGCGGGTCGCCGTTCCTGCGCGGCCCGGAGAGCGTCGCGTTCGACGGCGGCGGCGCCGGGCCGTACAGCGGCGTCTCCGACGGCCGCGTCCTCAAGTGGAACGGCAAGGCGCGCGGCTGGACGACCTACGCCTACGGCCCGGGCTACAGCAAGAAGACGTGCACGGCGTCGAGGCTCCGGCCGGCGGAGCTCACCGAGAGCACGTGCGGCCGGCCGCTGGGCCTGCGCTTCCACTACAAGACCGGCGACCTCTACGTCGCCGACGCGTACAAGGGGCTCATGCGCGTCGGACCCGGCGGCGGGAAGGCGAAGGTGCTGGTCAAGGAAGTCGACGGCGTGCCGCTCCGCTTCACCAATGGAGTCGACGTTGACCAAGTGACCGGAGAGGTGTATTTCACGGATAGTAGCATGAACTACCCAAGGTCGCAACATGAGAGGGGGGTGACGGCCACCGGAGACTCGTCGGGACGCCTCATGAAGTACGACCCACAAACCAACAGTGTCACATTGCTACAATCCGGCATCACATATCCAAATGGCATCGCCGTTAGTGCCGACCGGACGCACCTTGTGGTCGCATTGACCGGTCCATGCAAGTTGCTTAGATATTGGATCGCGGGCCCTAAGGCCGGCAAGTCCGAGCCGCTTGCCGATCTCCCGGGATATCCTGACAATGTGAGGGCCGACTTGAGAGGCGGGTTTTGGGTGGCCTTACACCGCGAGAAGTCAGAGTTGCCCTTTGGTCCAGACAGCCACCTTCTCGCCGTAAGAATTGGAGCCGATGGAAAGGTGATCCAAGTGATGAGGGGGCCAAAGAGCATAAGGCCAACTGAGGTTGTCGAGATGGAAGGAGGCAAGTTATATATGGGCTCAGTCGAATTACCTTACGTCGCCGTAGTTAGTGAATAAGTTTATCTAGTGTTTAGTTTTTGCATGTAAATGATTTATCAATGTTGCAGTTCATTGAAGAATAGACGGGTACCTTAAGCGACATGCTCTTGTGGATCTCGAATTCCTGCCATGCATCTTAGTAAAGTTAGGCACAAATGAACAAAAGATGAAGAATGGCACATGGGCTACACTTGTAACTTGTTTTCATCTTTAGTTATCCTCGCTAATTAAAATTATCTGTGTTTTCTACTCATCTTTAGCTTACCTTACCAGTAACACGGTTAACATGACAACATTTCCATCTCAAAGTTCCTCTTACATATTTCAGTTCCATGTGTGTTCAACACACTCTTTTCAATTCATACAAGCTTGAATGTAAATAAACTGAAGTGCAACTCCAGAATATCAGCTCAAACTTTCATGAGCATTCACAGCAAGCTGACAGAAACATGCATGTTGCCCTCAAACTGCAATTAAAAAATGTATATGCTTCTATGAACATGATCAGAACAACAGGGTCAATTTTCAGTGTATCAGTTCCAAGCAGGTGCCTACGAAGTGAAGAATCTGCTCAAACAGGAGAAAAATATATGTATGTAATTTTACATCATTACCACAATAAATTCAATCGACTCTGAAAGGAAGAATAACAAATTTGGCAACAAACCATAATGGGCCAAGATTTAAGTAAACCATATTCAAGTAAGAAATTCACAATATTTGTTTTACAACAAGAAAACACACACACACACACACACACACACAAGTAGTTATGTCAAGAGTGAACTGAAGATAGCTCAATGGAGATTCAACAAGGGGAACAATAATTGACCAAGATCGATTACTTTATTCTCACCTGAACTTCGCGCCGGCAGTTTTCCCGTTGGGGACGGGGGCGGATTTTCCCCCGCGGGGCTAACGGGGTGGGAATGGGGGATGAGTTTTTCCCCGCGGAGGCCCGCGGTGCCCCGATAGCAACTCAGCAGCTCACCTTCAATGCAAAAGAATCTGGCTGATTCCAAGAAACACATCTCAGTTTCTCAAACCGGCCGCCGCCGTCGCCCGCCTCCTCTCCCCCACTCCTCTCCTCTCTCGCATCGACTCCTCTCCCTCCTCATCTCCCTCAAATCCGACGGTGCGGGCGTCGCGACGGCGCGTGGCGGCTTCGCGACAAGGCGTCTCAGCGATGGTGCGCACGACAGCGGCGCCGGCTGCGCTACAAGGCAGTGTCTCCGTGACGGCTTTGCGACGACGGCTGATGGCGGCGCGCCGCGTCGACATGCGAGCCCTGCCGCGCCCCGCCAGGGATAGGGATCCGTTGGGGACGGGGACGGGGACGGGGCGAGCTTTTGCCTGTTAACCTATCGGGGATAGGGGCTTAACGAGGCGGGGATGGAGGACCTTTCCCCGCAGGGATCATCCCCATTGCCAGGGTGGCCTGAACAACTGAACGGATAATATGACACATGCCCCAAGATGCCAGTAGCTAGCTTCCAAGCTCAGGATGACTGGTGAGAACTTGCCAATACCAGGTAATTAATTTCTTCCAGCATCTTCTTAGAAGATCATTGGCTCGCTGGTGGTAACAATCTTCCCACAGTAAGATCTAAAATTTATAACTATCCTATCCAATGCAGCATGAATTCCTTTTCTCGAGCACAAATTGGTATTTTTTAATGTTCATCTATAAGATGTCACTTGGAGCCTGACTGAACATTCCGAGGTAAACTTGTATGAGGATTATTTGTGTCTAGGAGATGTACACATCAAATGCATGAACTATCCACACCACACAACAAGCGGAATGGATGACGCACATGCACTGATACTGTAGCAGTACATGTGCACCATCCATTCTCTTGTTGTGTGGTAATGATAGCATATGCATTTGATTTGCAAATTAGATAGAAAATTATGTGCCTTGATACAATACCAGGAGTTAAGAAGCATGTGTAAGGAGAGAATAATACTGTAGCAATGCATTTGAGCCATTCATTACACTTGATGTGTGGTGTGGATAACACATGCGTTTGATGTCCACATGAGATAGAAGGAAACATGGCGTACTACCTATAGTAGTTGTTGTGCTCGTACACCTTTATGAAATTTTGTGACTCAAGATCGGTCATTAAAACACAATCTTCTGCTCTCAAAAAAATGACATTGGGATCAGGACCTTTTGATCCAACTAGAGACACATAGTACTTAGAAAAATCATCATCAACTGGAACCTCAATTCTGAGGTTCATTACGTGTGTCTACCCCGGAAATCCTTCAGGAAGCAGGACATATCCTCTCCAGCGACCACAGGTCCAGGCTGTAACAATCATTCAAGACCAAAAAGTCTCAGACCACTGTCCAGAGTGGGCATGAGGGCATTGCTGCCGCAAGCCATCCGTGGCACATTGATCATTGACAAGCCCCGCTCATCACGCAAGTCATAGACTATGATCATGCTATCATGATTACAGATGAAATACACCATGTCGCCGGTGAGTGCAGGGGTAAGCTCCGGCCTAAAACAACAGTATTCCCCCACAGTGGTTGGCGCACTCCACTTGCCGGTCTCCAATGAGTACAAGAGCGTGTATGTGAACTCTTCATGGCCACAATTGCAGGCGCCAATTAAGGCGATGAGGCAAGGACTGCCATGGCAGTTCCAATGGTCGCAGTTGGTGACAGCACCGAGCACCACAGCACTAAAATTGGAATCATAGAGGTAGTCCGGTTCACGAGGGCAGAATGAAGTTATGGTTACCAAAGTCGAAAGGGCAATCATGTTGTGGAGGAAGCCGGGTAGGGGAGGTGCCCGGTGGAAAATGTGAGGTAGTGGCAGAGGAAGGCGGGGTCAGTGAGGAGGCAGCGCCACGGCTTGCAGACGAAGAGGCACAAAGGAGGAACGTGGGGTCATCCGGAGGCGGAGGAGTATCTCTGTAATGAGGTTGTCCATCAAACTCAGGCAGTGGCGGAGGCGATGCCATGACGGCGGCTTGTGCTCTGCTCAATGGGGTAGCAAGAGTGTTTGCAAATGGAAGAGAGAGCGTATATTTTAGTGGCACTCAAGTGCAAGCAAAATTGACCCAAAAATCAAACCTGAAACAAAAATGGATACCGAATAAAATGAAATTGTAGATACATTATGAGTCAATTTTGAAAATTTTGAAGTAATTTCAAATCTAAAGCGGGATTTTTGGCAGCACATTAATTAGATGCATGTGCTATCCGCACACCACACGTCATGTGCAATGGATGGTGCACATGCATGTTCTTGCACAGTACAGTGCATATGCACCATCCACTTGATGTGTGGATAGCACATGCCACCAATGTAGCCATTAGATTAGAGTTATGCATTTCAAGTCAAGTTTTGAGTCATTTCATGGGAGGTAGCCTATCTCGAGAGCATGTGACCAGCGCATATTTCAAGTCAAGTTTCGAGTCATTTCAGAAGAAGCAACTTTTGTTTTTTTTAAAAAAAAAGTTCACATCCACCCACTTATCTTTTTTCGAAAGTTTTGGTATAAATTTTCTAGGATTTTTTCTCAAAACATTTTTGGAACTTTTGACCTAATTTTTAAATGAAAGTTTAACCAGAACTTTTTCCAGAACTTTTAACCAACCTTTAACAGCACCCATGCTCGGGCGTACCATGTTGGCTGTGGCCCTAAGCAGGCATAGTCGAGGAGCATTGCTAGCGTGCGCACATTGTAAAGGAGTCCCGTAGTTTGAAGTCTATTTTCAAAAATTTAAAATCGAGAGAAAAAAGTTTCAAGCCCATAAAAGGTATACAAATACATTTCAAAAAGTTCAAGCAAATTCCAAATGGCTTCAAGTCAATTTGGGAAAGTTTTATAAGTCAATATTTTGGTAGAAATTTCGACTCATTCAAAAAGTTTTACGCAAAAAAAAAATAGGTTATGATTTTTTACCCGCTGTTGACAAGGCTATGACGGGTGCCACATACGGCTACTTCTCTCCAGATCTTCGACGGCCAAGACGACAGGGAAGGCAGCCAACGATGGCTCATCACAATGGTGGTGCACAGAGTCCATGCTCGCGAGCAGCGGGGATGTTTGTGGGTGTGCAAGGTGTGGTGCCGTTGGCAGCATAGGGGAGCAGGTGATGGCGTAGGGCGCATAGGGGCGGTGCTGGTGAAGTTGAACAGGGCAAGCAGCAGGAGCTCCAGCCGATCGGGATCTAGATCTAGTTGGGATGGGAGAGGAAGAGAGAGGTGGATCAGGAATGGCGGCGACTAGGTCTTCTGCTTGCTGTTGTGTATCGGCCAATCTGCTGGTGAAAAAGAGCAAAGATGACGAACAGTTGCCTCTGGCCTCATTCGGCTGCAGTGCTGAACAGCCAGCTATTTTTGGCTGCAACGCCGAGTAGCAAAAGTTTTGTGGAAAAAGTTTTGAACCCACAAATGTAGTCAGGGAGATGCTAGGAAATCCGATTGTGCATAGGAAATGTATGAGGGTTAATTCCTATGTATAAGATGTCACTTGGAGTCTGACTGACAATCTGAGGCTAAACATGTATGATGGTTATTTGTGTCTAGGCGTACACATCAAATGCAAGAACTATCCACACCACACATCAAGCGGAATGGACGATGCACATGCACTGATATTGTAGCAGTACTTGTGCACCATCCATTCTATTGTTGTGTGTTATGGATACATATATATATAGCACATGCATTTGATGTGCACATTTGATAGAAAGCTATTTGCCATAACACCATACCTGGAGTTAAGAAGCATGTGTAAGGAAAGAACAATAATGTAGCAATGCATGTGAACCATTCATTACACTTGATGTGTGGTGTGGATAACACATGCGTTTGCTGTCCGCATGAGACAGAAGTTATGCGCCGTGATACCATACCTGGAGTGAAGAACCTTTTGTAAGGAAACATAGTGTACGACCTATAGTAACTGTTGTACTTATGGACCTTCCTGACTTTTTGTGACTCAAGATTTATCATGAAAACACCATCTTCTATTCTCACGAAAATGACATTGGGATCAAGGCCTTTTGATCCAATCAGAGACACATGGTACTTAGAAAAATCATCATCAACCAGAACCTCAATTTTGAGGTTCATTACGTGTGTCCACCCCGGAACTCCTTCAGGAAATATCCTCTCCATCGACCACCAGGCTGTAACAATCTTTCAGGTCGATAAGTCTCAAACCACCGTCAAGGGTGGGTATGTGGGCACTGCCGCCACAAGCCATTCGTGGCACATCAATCATTGACAAGCCTCGCTCACAATGCAAGTTGTAACCTAAGATCATGCTATCATGATCATAAATGAAAGTACACCATGTCTCTGGCAAGGGCAGGGAGAAGCTCTGGCCCAAAGTAGCAGTATTCCTCCACAGTGGTTGGCGCACTCCACTCACTGGTCTCCGATGAGTACAAGAGTGTGTCTGTGAATTCTTCAAGCCCAAAATTGCTGGTGCCAATTAAGGCGGCGAGGAAGGGGCTGCCGTGGCAGTTGCGATGGTCACAGTTGGCGACAGCGCAGGCCACCACGGCACTGAAGTTTGAATCAGAGATATCATCGTGACTGGGAATACGGTGATCCTCGGCAGTAATGGGACCCCAGACGAGGAAGTCAGAGGAGGCACGATCTTGGTGGAGGATGTGGCCGTGGCGGCAATCCAGCACAAGGCCGTAGTGTGGTAGTTCCGCTCAAGGAGGGGGAATGAAGTAATGGGTACCAATTTCGGAAGATAATTCATGTTGTGGAGGAAGCCAAGATGGGGAGGTGTTCGGTGGAATGCGTGGTAGCGATGTAGGAAGGCGGGGGTCGACGAGGGGCCGCCCCCATGACTTGAGACAACGGAGGCGCGGATGAGGACGCGGGGTCGTCTAGACAGAGGCGCGGGAGTAATCTCTTCGATGATGTCATCCATCAATTCAAGCGGCGGCGCCACGATGGCGGGTGTGCTATTCTCAGTGGAGTGGCAAGTGTCGCAAGGGGAAGAGGAGTGCGGACAGGACCCACCATGGTTTGGGCCGGATATAGACCTAAAACAAAATGGATGCCAAATCAAATGAATTGCAGACACATGTTTCAAGTCCATTGTGAAATGTGTAAAGTAAGTTTATTAAAAAAAAAG
>JAAXCT010003755.1:0-25722 GCA_012490785.1 Eragrostis nindensis | reverse complement strand
ATAAATGGCAGAATGACTTAACATTCAAATAAGGATAGTGAACAATTCATGACAACAAGGTTTATTCATGAATAGTATAAGAAATTATTCCAAGGTTTTCAAAATGGTTACCTTAGAATATACAAGATCAAGAAATTTTTCAAAATCAAGTTAACATAGAACAATAGATTTCTATGTTTCCTTGAACCATGAAAGTTAAGGTTTTCTCGGATCATGTGAAAATCAGGATTGATTCTAGAGACCACATCAACATGGATCAAGTGATCTCTAGGTTAAACAAGTCAAGGAAGATATGGCCTTCAGTTTAAAAGTATTAATAGATTATCGAGCTAGTAAAATAAATGAATATCGTCACAAGGTGAGATAGCTAGACAAAACAATTAGACATACAAAGACAACATCGAAATGCTTTGAGAAGGTATTCAAGATGGTCATACTTCAATTTTTTTTTTTTTTTTTAACCAAATGGTGAACAAGATAGAAAAGTTAAGGAATGAGATGATATGATATTCTCATTTCCCTTTTCTTTTAATAGAAGATGACAATAGGATATGTCTATTCAAAATGAAGCAAGGAGGCTTAGAGTAGCAATTAGACCTACCTTGCAAATGATCGTTAGTTAGCAAAACTAAGATCTTAAAGTAGGCATGATTTTCAAATTTTAAACAAATTGCTACTAGGAAATCGATAGTTAATAGGATAGATAAGAATTAAAATTTTGAGATTTTCCTTATGGATCAAGGATCATAAAATTGATTGGTAGTCAAGTGAGAAAATATTCTTATAGATGATAGGTCATAGAAATCAACACCGATGGTCAATTAAAAGATCGGGTTAATACAGTTCATATGGAAAGATGTATTGATCGGTGTCAAAGCATTGCTGCGGGTGCAAAACAAGATGATCATAGGCATTAATGTGGTCTTCTAAACAAAATGGTAGAATATTAAAACAATTTGGCAGGTGCTTTATATTCCTACAAAAAGGTTTTAATGAAGCATTGATCACATGGAGGATTTTATCCTATGCAACTATGATATTTTGCAAGAAAGATTTTGAAATCATCATCATTTTATATGAAAGTGAAGGACATTCAAATTTCAAAATGGATCGAATGCACAAATATTTTATGAGTGACAGAAAAATGATTGAGTCAGAAAATCAAGATAATTCATAAGGGTTTCATACGGTGGAGAGGTGCAAAAGAACAACCACGATAGAAGTCAAAAAGTTTGGAAACAAGGATATCGTGGTTATGTAAATGAATTTTATCCTTCTTTCAAATAGTAGAATATGGTTATTGATTTATCAAAGAATAGTGGAAATCAAGTTTTAATGATCTCGCATAAAATGGAAAGAGAAAAATAAATTATTTTGAAAGAAAGAGGTATGATATGATAATTGTGCACTGTTTATGCTATATATTAAACTAAGTCTACATAAATCAAAGAGGCAAGGTATGCCAAACTATGAAAGAAGGGAGTATGTGAGAACACGGCATCTTTTGAAATCAAAAGAACCTACAAGAATGATGACAACATAAGTGGGATATCAATTTAAATACCAAGGAAAAATATTTGGCATGCAGGATCGATGCTAAAATGAGTATGGAAATATGGATTAAATTGTTATGAAGTTAACAAAGAATATAACATGGTCTTTATCCGGAATGGTTGTTATGCATGGAAATGAATCAAAGAAAAGTTCACTAAATTAAGTAAGTGAAAGATATGCAATTAGGATAGCACGAGATGTTAAGGTCAACGTATGTTATGGTTAAAATTAGTAAGATGTTATCTAAAGAGAGAGAGAGAGAGTTAGCAGAATTTAAACTATTTATTTAGCATCTACTTTATGTTTCCAAAATAAAACACCAAAATCACATAAAGCACCAAAGCGAAAAGAACGAGCAAATCGACCGTAAATGGAAACTCCGGGATTTTTGAAAACACTTTTCTTCTTATTAATTATATTCATAGGTCTTTATGGCATAGCACTTTTAAAATGCCATATAATCCTACCTTAATATTTTCTTTCTACGGCCTATATATCCATACCTCCTAAGAAATTTTGAGACGAATAAGAGAAGAGATCTTAGTATTTACCATCGCATTCTCACTACATCTTCTTCCTTGTCTCATGATTGATATAGAAGAAATAAGATTAGGAAGAAAATAGATTCAATGTCAAGATGAGATACACGAAAGAATATTTAAAATCAAGATTGAGGAAAAGAGAACAATATTCTTCTTCTCCTTCATCTTTTCTCCTTAGCTAAGAAAGAGATGAGAGGGGGTAAATAATTTCTCAAAATCAAATGAAAATATAGATAAGAAGAGAAACTAAGATTTAGGAAAGGTAGAGAAAAATCCCTATATTTTCATTAAATATATTTGAGAATTTTGAAAATATGGCTTCAATTTACTAATCTAATCTAACGACCGGTCTATCTAGGGTCAACCTGCAGTCAATATAGCTCTGATACCAACTGCAACGTCCCGGGTAATTAAATCACCCGAAACTCCGTGTTTTCCGTACTTGCCCCAGGATCAATGACAAGTACACACGATAATCACAGTGGAATCATAGCCATATCAAAATTTAACTATCAAGTTTATTTGAAATTTACAAAATATTGGCTCAACGGCCGACGAAATACCTTAAGAAATAAAACACAAAGGAATTCAAATCTCCAGCGTGTGCCCCGTGTTCATCCCACAGGCAATTGACTGGAAGTTGAACTCCTAGAAAGAACGGCATCGTTCCTCACCGAAGTCCTCGTCATCTCTGAAACCAAGTTATCGGAGGCAAGCATTGCGGGTGAATAATAGCAAAACTATAATTATATGCAAGGCCAAATAAAGGAAGGTATAATATGGGTAAGTTTGCATAAATGAGCAAATGGCAATCTAAACTTGATTAATGAAATAATTACTAAATTAAATTGCTTGAATATAAATTGCATAAAGGTAAGTACAAGTAATTATCATATAAATAAAGTGACATACTTGACTTCCATGTCAAGTTCCTACAAAATCATTATCTATACCAATTCATATATCAATAATCCTCATGATCAATTTTAATCCCAACCATTCTCTAAACAAAGACCTATCTTTAAGGAGCTTGAGACCGCAAGCACGGCCATTCGAATGGATTATGACTTTGCAGAGTTTGTACGCTGTACCCATGGACAGTGAGTGACCGTCTGTGGTGTTGCAAGCACCGTGCACTCACGAAGTGTGCACATCGGTATCACGCATGACGTTTTCATTAGCCGTTTGTTAACCTTGCCTTCCCTAAATTGTAAACAATCCCTCCGTACCTACCAACTAACGTCCCAGAGGTACAATTTATCCCCTCCTTCAAATATGGATCGTTAGGCAGGAATTAAAAGGGTACAATTCATTGTATTGGTAAACCTTGAGCCCAAAACCGTAGTGATGGAGGTCCCTCTGAATAAAGTACATTATCCATTCATTCTCTACTTCTAGAAGGCAAGGCAACATTCAACTAATTACTTAGCCATGGCCGTCCCATACCAGCATCCATGGTCGCACGATATTTCCCTAAATCAAGATTCAAATGTACCGGTCCTTATGCGATGCGACGGGTCTCCGAAATTATGATTATCAAACAATCATTAATCAAATTAAAATTATCACATCAAAACCTGTCAACATCTAAATTATCATTATATATCATCAACAATAGTTCCCCATCAACATAATCCGTAAATTTAATGATTATACATGTACTTACATTTATACAAAATATCACCATTCATTTTAGCAAGCTTAATTAGCAATTAATTATATTATGAAGCTTAGAGCGTATGACCATTATGATAACCCAACCTATGGTTACAAGGGGATATGATATAGTTCAACAAAGGGGTAAAATCAATAGGTAGTATCTACTATTTCCCGTAATGAACATTTTTAGTGATATAGATTATGCACAGATTTATCTTACAAATTAAGCACTTAAATGCACTTGCAAAAATAGGATCAAAATGATCAAGGGGGTGTGCTTGCCTCGCACCTTTATATACATAATTCATATGACGATCTTCAAGTGTCGATCTTCCTGCGATGAAGTCTTTCGACGACTCACTCACGTGCGCATCAATCCACGATCGACAAACACCGAGAAATCAAATAAAGCCATCCAAGAAGATCCAACAAAATCTACAATAATTAATAGAAATATTTCGAATAAAAACCAAAGAGCATGATTATGGAATGCACTACATGAAAATAAATATGTATTCGGAGTTCGTACGAACGGACCACGCGTATCGAATTCTTTCGATAAATAAATAGAAGAAGGAATATTAGGGTTCTCGCGACTCCATTTATTCTACGGTGTTAATTTGCTAAGAGATATATTCCTGGCCTTATAATGGCCATATTCACCTAGACAAGTTATTTATTTAGTTTCTTTTAAATAGAAAAGCATGCATGTGTTATTTAAATGGATTAATGTGAAGCTAACATGATGGTATGCATAGATATTTATTTACTAAATCTCTAAAGGAAACATGGTGAGATGCATATGCTTATTGACGGTGATTGCGTGCATATCTATTATATTAAATCTATAATTATTTCTATTATTAAACATGGCGTTGTTCAAGCAAACATAAATAACAAACTAATTTACGTAGCAATTATTTTTACAATGATTTTACATGTAAAATAAAGTTACATGCTTCTAATGCATATGGAGACATTCCTAGGTATTAATATCTTAACTAATCTTCTACAAGTATTTATATGCCTTATGAATACATATGACATAGTTAAGGATATGTTTCTTTTAAACTAAATTATTTACAGATGGCATGTTCTAAAGATTTATTTTACATGATTCAAATATTATGAATATGGTGCTATATGCACATGTGACTTAAGTATTTAAATAAAACAAGAATGCGTGTATAAACTATAGGCATGGAAAACATACATGTTGTTTATGCATATTTTCAAACTAAATCTAATTACTAATGTTTTCTCATTCTTCATTAAATAAATTATTTATGTATGGTTATGTGTATGCATATGATGCACAACATATATTTATGGGCATGAGTTGTAAATAAACCTACATGCACATACATAAGTAATATGTTTTTTTTTACTTAGGTTAATTAGTTTAACATTTAAAGTAAGTCTCGGACAACAACTAGCATGTGAGTAACTATGTATGAGGAGTATGGTAAGATCTACGTGTATATTTTACTTATAGCAATATAATGCAAATGGTTATGTACATATTCAAACTATTTTCTATAGGAAGAACTATACAATTATCATAAGAACTATGTAGGCATAAAATTGAATATTTATTTATCAACATGTCCTATAGTTTAATTTTGGAAAACAGTAGCAAAGGGTTCTCAAAATATTAAGAAACAAACTAGTAGATAAAAGAAATATGCACCTAGCAATTCCAATAGGATGATGCATAAGGCATAGTTATTTTCCTATTAAAAATTGTGTAGAAAAGATACATATGGAGTATAAGGCAAGCATATCTACTTAAGCAAATAAAGTGTAACATCTCTATTTTTATCAAAACAGTACTACCAGCAGCTTTTAGTGTGAGATTGTATACATATCTATTATACAAATAACCATCATATTCTCATAAAGAAACATGTTATTTCTTAAGAAATATAGCAACTCTAGCTATTTAATTTTCCTAGCAATATTTCCTATGATCAATTATAGGTCAACCATGAGAATAGGTTTTGAAGGGCTTAAGAAACAACCTAGTTCTTTTTATTTCCCTATACAAATTTTCTAAGTAAATATTTTTAAACAAAGCACATAAAGCTAACCTATTCTATTCTATAAATGTTTCCTAAACACATATATCAAATTATGGTGGGAAAAGCAAGGTAAATACTTTAGAAAATATTATAGCATTTTTCCTAATTTTTCTGAAATTTATTCGAGTGAAAAAGGCCTAATTGAAATTGGACCAATCAGAAAATGCCACGTGCCGGCTTAGGGGTTCTTTAATTCAAAATCACACGCGTACAGTAAACGCGGTGACCGCGCGGCTCGTCGGCGGCGAAGCAAGGCCGGGCGACGACGACATCATGCACCATTCGACGGGTGAGGTCAAGAGCTACCTTCCGGTAGTCTCCTCGTCGGCGATGGCGGCTTGTAGCGGCGGAACGGCGACGACCTAATCGGCGCGGTGGCAGGGCGACATCGCGGCGCAAGATAGATAGCGTGGCCTCGAGTGTATGTGGGTAGAGTAGTTCCTACGAGTCACATAGGAGCTCACCGAGCTGTTTCCTGAGGCGGTGGTGATCGGAGATGGCCGGGCGACGACCAGCGGCGGCGGAACAGGGGAGGCAACGACGACAAGAGGTATCCGCCCAAAACCTTGGAACAAAAGCAAGGGGAAGAGGATAAGTATCGCCTAAGGGTGCTAAAATAACAAGAATTTGACGAAATCATCACCGGAGAAGCTTCAATTGTCAGCAATGGCGGCGGCGGCCGAATTGGGGGAAAATGGAAATTCTCGGGCTCTGATTGACGGATACAGTTATTGTTAAGCTCTAGAGGATCAGGATGGCAAGAGGAAGCCATTTGAGTGATAGCTTAGGGTTTTTATAGAACGAAGAGGCGGTAACGGCGGGTGGCTGCCATGCGACCTCCACTGTCAAAGAGAAAGGGGAAAAAGGGAGGAGGCCTCCGGAAGGCGCGAGGTGGTGCAGGAGGGGTCGAGGGGCGACGAGCGTGCCGCGTAGCCTGGCGCACAGGGCGAGGGAGTGCGTGGCGAGGCCGTGGTGGTCGGGCGGCGGCGGCGACTTGACCTTCGGGCACGAGGAAGACGACGGCGAGAGGAGGCGGTTCGCGAGCAGGCCGAGCTGGGTTGGCGTGGGCCGAGGCGGTGACGAGCGGGCCGAACAGGTAAGTTCTTTCCCTTTTCTTTTTTTTCTTTATTTTCTAATGGGCCGAGCCCGGGATGAAGCCCATGATGAATTAAAGAGTTTTCTATTTATACAACGGCAGAAAGCTTCTACTATTTTTCTCCCAAAGCAAACGTGCTCTATAAATTTTGAAAATTTCACAGAAATTAAGTTTCCATGATTGCGACCTATGGTGAATTTTGGGGAATTTTTGTCTAAGCCAATTTCCCTAGAAAATTCAAACAAAATTCTGTGCAACATGAAATGCATTATATGCATGAGTTAAAAATAATCCAATTATAAAATTTAAATATGCAAATCAACTCCAAACATTTCAAACCTCAAATAAGAACATCTCAAATCAAAATCATACGAAAATTATTTATTTCAACCAAAAGTGACTTAGGTTATCATTTTATTCAAAACATTTGCATCTAATTCATTTTGAATTCTCGAGGCTTTAGGTTAAGGAGTGATTAACGTTCTTAAAAACGATAGCCTAGGGGCTGGGATGTTACAGTCTACCCCCCTTAAAAGAATCTCGTCCCCGAGATTCCGCAAAGTGTTAGTGTGGTTAGGTTTTGAAGGTAACTCTCCATTGATTGCTAATCTCTTCATTTTCGACATGTCATTCATGGGGGACGATCTTCGTACACTTGCTCCGCTTCCTTGAAAATTTTCTACGAGTAGTACTCCTATTCGTTCATAGCTAGCAATGAATGTTAGGGAGATTTGGTTACAAAGGTGAATCTCCAGTCTTTGTTAATTTCTCCATCTTCAGCACGCCATGTGCGGGGACAATCTTCACACACTTGTGTTATTTCCTCTTCGATACGGTTGATTTCTTGAAATTTTCTTCCTTGTAGTATTTCTTTCCTACGCATTCATCGAAACGTTGTTTCAAGAAGGAGGGACTTTCAAAGAAACCACTTAGCATTCATTAGCATTGTTAGTAAGAATTGTTAAAAACTCTTCTTCGGCTCCATGGGGAGTTAGAGGGTGTGATCAAAAGATTCGTCAAGGTTAGATACATTTACGCGCCCTACCCCCCTTAAATAATTTTTAACCTATTATTTATAAAACATTTTAAATGCTACGCACAACATATAAAGTTAGTTCCTTCACCTTCAAGGCCCGAGGACGACGAGCGCTATCCATGTAGTCCACTTGTTCTTTCTTGATATAGTTAGTTTTTTTTGTACCTGGAATATTCTTCATAAACTTTGCTTCTTGTCGGCCTGAATCTCCATCTTCCAGGTGAAATGGAGGTTATTATCAAGTCTCTTTTGCGTAGTTATGATAAAAAATGTAGCTCGTAGTGAGGGTTAACATATAGTTCTTAGTTGTAGTTTTTCGACAAAGGTTAGTAGGCACATATGATCAAGGGTAAAGTTAATTTTATTCAACTTAATGCATAGAGGCCTTCAAAAATAAATTTTGAAACAAAAGAAAATTTTAATCATATTTTGTATTCATTAATGGATAGTCATATAAAAAGGATACTACGATATTTTAAAATTACAAGGAAGTTTTTGATGAAATAATCTATTGAAGAATGGAGACAAGAGTGGTAGGCTAGTAATCCAATGGAGTTTTAGGATCATGTAAGCAATTGAATTTATAATGGTGAAACAAAACCATTATGATTGGTTATGGAACAATTTTGAATGCCACGAGTCCCAATAAATGAATAAGGGAAAAATTTCTTATGTTCAAAGAAATATGAGGTTTTCAAATCGTAAGAATGTTTTTATAATTTTAACCTACCAAAGAATGGAAGTCAAAATCAATAGGTTAGCGTTCCAATGGAATTCGAACTCGGGAAAACGGATGATTTTACAAAGATAAAGTAAAATCAATAGGATTGGTTTTTAAATGACTCGAATGGCATGTTGGTCATTGAAGGGTATATGAGCACAACACTTGCCATCCGAGAAGAATGGCAACCAATCCTTGCAATCGAAATTGCTAGTGAGAACATCAAGGTTGGTTTAGGAACCTACTCCAAGGTTTACGAGGCAAGTTCTTTAGGACAAGATCAAAACAAATTTTTTTGGAGCAAGTCAATATGGATTTAATAAAATAAGGAGGGATTCTAAATATACAATCAATGCGACATACGACAATATGGGCATGTGTAACAATGTGATACAATAATTATTAAAGTACGATCAGCGAATTGGTAATAAATGGCAGAATGACTTAACATTCAAATAAGGATAGTGAACAATTCATGACAACAAGGTTTATTCATGAATAGTATAAGAAATTATTCCAAGGTTTTCAAAATGGTTACCTTAGAATATACAAGATCAAGAAATTTTTCAAAATCAAGTTAACATAGAACAATAGATTTCTATGTTTCTTGAACCATGAAAGTTAAGGTTTTCATCGGATCATGTGAAAATCAGGATTGATTCTAGAGACCACATCAACATGGATCAAGTGATCTCTAGGTTAAACAAGTCAAGGAAGATATGGCCTTCAGTTTAAAAGTATTAATAGATTATCGAGCTAGTAAAATAAATGAATATCGTCACAAGGTGAGATAGCTAGACAAAACAATTAGACATACAAAGACAACATCGAAATGCTTTGAGAAGGTATTCAAAGATGGTCATACCTTCAATTTTTTTTTTTTTTTTTTACCAAATGGTGAACAAGATAGAAAAGTTAAGGAATGAGATGATATGATATTCTCATTTCCCTTTTCTTTTTAATAGAAGATGACAATAGGATATGTCTATTCAAAATGAAGCAAGGAGGCTTAGAGTAGCAATTAGACCTACCTTGCAAATGATCGTTAGTTAGCAAAACTAAGATCTTAAAGTAGGCATGATTTTCAAATTTTAAACAAATTGCTACTAGGAAATCGATAGTTAATAGGATAGATAAGAATTAAAATTTTGAGATTTTCCTTATGGATCAAGGATCATAAAATTGATTGGTAGTCAAGTGAGAAAATATTCTTATAGATGATAGGTCATAGAAATCAACACCGATGGTCAATTAAAAGATCGGGTTAATACAGTTCATATGGAAAGATGTATTGATCGGTGTCAAAGCATTTTGCGGGTGCAAAACAAGATGATCATAGGCATTAATGTGGTCTTCTAAACAAAATGGTAGAATATTAAAACAAATTTGGCAGGTGCTTTATATTCCTACAAAAGGTTTTAATGAAGCATTGATCACATGGAGGATTTTATCCTATGCAACTATGATATTTTGCAAGAAAGATTTTGAAATCATCATCATTTTATATGAAAGTGAAGGACATTCAAATTTCAAAATGGATCGAATGCACAAATATTTTATGAGTGACAGAAAAATTGATTGAGTCAGAAAATCAAGATAATTCATAAGGGTTTCATACGGTGGAGAGGTGCAAAAGAACAACCACGATAGAAGTCAAAAAGTTTGGAAACAAGGATATCGTGGTTATGTAAATGAATTTTATCCTTCTTTCAAATAGTAGAATATGGTTATTGATTTATCAAAGAATAGTGGAAATCAAGTTTTAATGATCTCGCATAAAATGGAAAGAGAAAAATAAATTATTTTTGAAAGAAAGAGGTATGATATGATAATTGTGCACTGTTTATGCTATATATTAAACTAAGTCTACATAAATCAAAGAGGCAAGGTATGCCAAACTATGAAAGAAGGGAGTATGTGAGAACACGGCATCTTTTGAAATCAAAAGAACCTACAAAGAATGATGACAACATAAGTGGGATATCAATTTAAATACCAAGGAAAAATATTTGGCATGCAGGATCGATGCTAAAATGAGTATGGAAATATGGATTAAATTGTTATGAAGTTAACAAAGAATATAACATGGTCTTTATCCCGGAATGGTTGTTATGCATGGAAATGAATCAAAGAAAAGTTCACTAAATTAAGTAAGTGAAAGATATGCAATTAGGATAGCACGAGATGTTAAGGTCAACGTATGTTATGGTTAAAATTAGTAAGATGTTATCTAAGAGAGAGAGAGAGAGAGTTAGCAGAATTTAAACTATTTATTTTAGCATCTACTTTATGTTTCCAAAATAAAACACCAAAATCACATAAAGCACCAAAGCGAAAAGAACGAGCAAATCGACCGTAAATGGAAACTCCGGGATTTTTGAAAACACTTTTCTTCTTATTAATTATATTCATAGGTCTTTATGGCATAGCACTTTTAAAATGCCATATAATCCTACCTTAATATTTTCTTTCTACGGCCTATATATCCATACCTCCTAAGAAATTTTGAGACGAATAAGAGAAGAGATCTTAGTATTTACCATCGCATTCTCACTACATCTTCTTCCTTGTCTCATGATTGATATAGAAGAAATAAGATTAGGAAGAAAATAGATTCAATGTCAAGATGAGATACACGAAAGAATATTTAAAATCAAGATTGAGGAAAAAGAGAACAATATTCTTCTTCTCCTTCATCTTTTCTCCTTAGCTAAGAAAGAGATGAGAGGGGGTAAATAATTTCTCAAAATCAAATGAAAATATAGATAAGAAGAGAAACTAAGATTTAGGAAAGGTAGAGAAAAATCCCTATATTTTCATTAAATATATTTGAGAATTTTGAAAATATGGCTTCAATTTACTAATCTAATCTAACGACCGGTCTATCTAGGGTCAACCTGCAGTCAATATAGCTCTGATACCAACTGCAGCGTCCCGGGTAATTAAATCACCCGAAACTCCGTGTTTTCCGTACTTGCCCCAGGATCAATGACAAGTACACACGATAATCACAGTGGAATCATAGCCATATCAAAATTTAACTATCAAGTTTATTTGAAATTTACAAATATTGGCTCAATGGCCGACGAAATACCTTAAGAAATAAAACACAAAGGAATTCAAATCTCCAGCGTGTGCCCCGTGTTCATCCCACAGGCAATTGACTGGAAGTTGAACTCCTAGAAAGAACGGCATCGTTCCTCACCGAAGTCCTCGTCATCTCTGAAACCAAGTTATCGGAGGCAAGCATTGCGGGTGAATAATAGCAAAACTATAATTATATGCAAGGCCAAATAAAGGAAGGTATAATATGGGTAAGTTTGCATAAATGAGCAAATGGCAATCTAATCTTGATTAATGAAATAATTACTAAATTAAATTGCTTGAATATAAATTGCATAAAGGTAAGTACAAGTAATTATCATATAAATAAAGTGACATACTTGACTTCCATGTCAAGTTCCTACAAAATCATTATCTATACCAATTCATATATCAATAATCCTCATGATCAATTTTAATCCCACCATTCTCTAAACAAAGACCTATCTTTAAGGAGCTTGAGACCGCAAGCACGGCCATTCGAATGGATTATGACTTTGCAGAGTTTGTACGCTGTACCCATGGACAGTGAGTGACCGTCTGTGGTGTTGCAAGCACCGTGCACTCACGAAGTGTGCACATCGGTATCACGCATGACGTTTTCATTAGCCGTTTGTTAACCTTGCCTTCCCTAAATTGTAAACAATCCCTCCGTACCTACCAACTAACGTCCCAGAGGTACAATTTATCCCCTCCTTCAAATATGGATCGTTAGGCAGGAATTAAAAGGGTACAATTCATTGTATTGGTAAACCTTGAGCCCAAAACCGTAGTGATGGAGGTCCCTCTGAATAAAGTACATTATCCATTCATTCTCTACTTCTAGAAGGCAAGGCAACATTCAACTAATTACTTAGCCATGGCCGTCCCATACCAGCATCCATGGTCGCACGATATTTCCCTAAATCAAGATTCAAATGTACCGGTCCTTATGCGATGCGACGGGTCTCCGAAATTATGATTATCAAACATCATTAATCAAATTTAAAATTATCACATCAAAACCTGTCAACATCTAAATTATCATTATATATCATCAACAATAGTTCCCCATCAACATAATCCGTAAATTTAATGATTATACATGTACTTACATTTATACAAAATATCACCATTCATTTTAGCAAGCTTAATTAGCAATTAATTATATTATGAAGCTTAGAGCGTATGACCATTATGATAACCCAACCTATGGTTACAAGGGGATATGATATAGTTCAACAAAGGGGTAAAATCAATAGGTAGTATCTACTATTTCCCGTAATGAACATTTTTAGTGATATAGATTATGCACAGATTTATCTTACAAATTAAGCACTTAAATGCACTTGCAAAAATAGGATCAAAATGATCAAGGGGGTGTGCTTGCCTCGCACCTTTATATACATAATTCATATGACGATCTTCAAGTGTCGATCTTCCTGCGATGAAGTCTTTCGACGACTCACTCACGTGCGCATCAATCCACGATCGACAAACACCGAGAATCCAAATAAAGCCATCCAAGAAGATCCAACAAAATCTACAATAATTAATAGAAATATTTCGAATAAAAACCAAAGAGCATGATTATGGAATGCCTACATGAAAATAATATGTATTCGGAGTTCGTACGAACGGACCACGCGTATCGAATTCTTTCGATAAATAAAAGAAGAAGGAATATTAGGGTTCTCGCGACTCCATTTATTCTACGGTGTTAATTTGCTAAGAGATATATTCCTGGCCTTATAATGGCCATATTCACCTAGACAAGTTATTTATTTAGTTTCTTTTAAATAGAAAAGCATGCATGTGTTATTTAAATGGATTAATGTGAAGCTAACATGATGGTATGCATAGATATTTATTTACTAAATCTCTAAAGGAAACATGGTGAGATGCATATGGCTTATTGACGGTGATTGCGTGCATATCTATTATATAAATCTATAATTATTTCTATTATTAAACATGGCGTTGTTCAAGCAAACATAAATAACAAACTAAATTTACGTAGCAATTATTTTTACAATGATTTTACATGTAAAATAAAGTTACATGCTTCTAATGCATATGGAGACATTCCTAGGTATTAATATCTTAACTAATCTTCTACAAGTATTTATATGCCTTTATGAATACATATGACATAGTTAAGGATATGTTTCTTTTAAACTAAATTATTTACAGATGGCATTTCTAAAGATTTATTTTACATGATTCAAATATTATGAATATGGTGCTATATGCACATGTGACTTAAGTATTTAAATAAAACAAGAATGCGTGTATAAACTATAGGCATGGAAAACATACATGTTGTTTATGCATATTTTCAAACTAAATCTAATTACTAATGTTTTCTCATTCTTCATTAAATAAATTATTTATGTATGGTTATGTGTATGCATATGATGCACAACATATATTTATGGGCATGAGTTGTAAATAAACCTACATGCACATACATAAGTAATATGTTTTTTTTACTTAGGTTAATTAGTTTAACATTTAAAGTAAGTCTCGGACAACAACTAGCATGTGAGTAACTATGTATGAGGAGTATGGTAAGATCTACGTGTATATTTTACTTATAGCAATATAATGCAAATGGTTATGTACATATTCAAACTATTTTCTATAGGAAGAACTATACAATTATCATAAGAACTATGTAGGCATAAATTGAATATTTATTTATCAACATGTCCTATAGTTAATTTTGGAAAACAGTAGCAAAGGGTTCTCAAAATATTAAGAAACAAACTAGTAGATAAAAGAAATATGCACCTAGCAATTCCAATAGGATGATGCATAAGGCATAGTTATTTTCCTATTAAAAATTGTGTAGAAAAGATACATATGGAGTATAAGGCAAGCATATCTACTTAAGCAAATAAAGTGTAACATCTCTATTTTTATCAAAACAGTACTACCAGCAGCTTTTAGTGTGAGATTGTATACATATCTATTATACAAATAACCATCATATTCTCATAAAGAAACATGTTATTTCTTAAGAAATATAGCAACTCTAGCTATTTAATTTTCCTAGCAATATTTCCTATGATCAATTATAGGTCAACCATGAGAATAGGTTTTGAAGGGCTTAAGAAACAACCTAGTTCTTTTTATTTCTCTATACAAATTTTCTAAGTAAATATTTTTAAACAAAGCACATAAAGCTAACCTATTCTATTCTATAAATGTTTCCTAAACACATATATCAAATTATGGTGGGAAAAGGAAGGTAAATACTTTAGAAAATATTATAGCATTTTTCCTAATTTTTCTGAAATTTATTCGAGTGAAAAAGGCCTAATTGAAATTGGACCAATCAGAAAATGCCACGTGCCGGCTTAGGGGTTCTTTAATTCAAAATCACACGCGTACAGTAAACGCGGTGACCGCGCGGCTCGTCGGCGGCGAAGCAAGGCCGGGCGACGACGACATCATGCACCATTCGACGGGTGAGGTCAAGAGCTACCTTCCGGTAGTCTCCTCGTCGGCGATGGCGGCTTGTAGCGGCGGAACGGCGACGACCTAATCGGCGCGGTGGCAGGGCGACATCGCGGCGCAAGATAGATAGCGTGGCCTCGAGTGTATGTGGGTAGAGTAGTTCCTACGAGTCACATAGGAGCTCACCGAGCTGTTTCCTGAGGCGGTGGTGATCGGAGATGGCCGGGCGACGACCAGCGGCGGCGGAACAGGGGAGGCAACGACGACAAGAGGTATCCGCCCAAAACCTTGGAACAAAAGCAAGGGGAAGAGGATAAGTATCGCCTAAGGGTGCTAAAATAACAAGAATTTGACGAAATCATCACCGGAGAAGCTTCAATTGTCAGCAATGGCGGCGGCGGCCGAATTGGGGGAAAATGGAAATTCTCAGGCTCTGATTGACGGATACAGTTATTGTTAAGCTCTAGAGGATCAGGATGGCAAGAGGAAGCCATTTGAGTGATAGCTTAGGGTTTTTATAGAACGAAGAGGCGGTAACGGCGGGTGGCTGCCATGCGACCTCCACTGTCAGAGAGAAAGGGGAAAAAGGGAGGAGGCCTCCGGAAGGCGCGAGGTGGTGCAGGAGGGGTCGAGGGGCGACGAGCGTGCCGCGTAGCCTGGGCGCACAGGGCGAGGGAGTGCGTGGCGAGGCCGGGTGGTCGGGCGGCGGCGGCGACTTGACCTTCGGGCACGAGGAAGACGACGGCGAGAGGAGGCGGTTCGCGAGCAGGCCGAGCTGGGTTGGCGTGGGCCGAGGCGGTGACGAGCGGGCCGAACAGGTAAGTTCTTTCCCTTTTCTTTTTTTTTTTCTTTATTTTCTAAAAGGGCCGAGCCCGGGATGAAGCCCATGATGAATTAAAGAGTTTTCTATTTATACAACGGCAGAAAGCTTCTACTATTTTTTCTCCCAAAGCAAACGTGCTCTATAAATTTTGAAAATTTCACAGAAATTAAGTTTCCATGATTGCGACCTATGGTGAATTTGGGGAATTTTTGTCTAAGCCAATTTCCCTAGAAAATTCAAACAAAATTCTGTGCAACATGAATGCATTATATGCATGAGTTAAAAATAATCCAATTATAAAATTTAAATATGCAAATCAACTCCAAACATTTCAAACCTCAAATAAGAACATCTCAAATCAAAATCATACGAAAATTATTTATTTCAACCAAAAGTGACTTAGGTTATCATTTTATTCAAAACATTTGCATCTAATTCATTTTGAATTCTCGAGGCTTTAGGTTAAGGAGTGATTAACGTTCTTAAAAACGATAGCCTAGGGGCTGGGATGTTACAATAGTTCCCATGGGAAAACACTAAAAAACGTGAGTTTACTTGCAAACGAAGCAAACCGGGCTCATTTTGAGTTGTTTCAGAGCCGTGCGGGTGAAGTCAGTTCTCTTTTGGTCAAAATGACCCGAGAAGCGTTCTTTTTCACTTGTTATGATGTGTTTGATGTAATTGGATGGTTCCCATGGGAAAACACTCAAAAACGTGAGTTTACTTGCAAACGAAGCAAACCGGGCTCATTTGGAGCTGTTTCGGAGCTGTTCGGGTGAATTCGGAGCTCTTTCGGTCAAAATGACCCGAGAAGCGTTCTTTTTCACTTGTTATGATGTGTTTGATGTAATTGGATGGTTCTCATGGGAAAACACTCAAAAACGTGAGTTTACTTGCAAACGAAGCAAACCGGGCTCATTTGGAGCTGTTTCGGAGCCGTTCGGGTGAATTCGGAGCTCTTTCGGTCAAAATGACCTGAGATACGTTCTTTTTCACTTGTTATGATGTGTTTGATGTAATTGGATGGTTCCCATGGGAAAACACTCAAAAACATGAATTTACTTGCAAATGAAGCGAACCGGCCGTTTCGGAGCCGTTCGGGTGAATTCGGAGCTCTTTCGGTCAAAATGACCCGAGAATCATTCTTTTTAACTTGTTATGATGTGTTTGATGTAATTGGATGGTTCCCTTGGGAAAACACTCAAAAACGTGAGTTTACTTGCAAACGAAGCAAACCGGGCCGTTTCGGAGCCGTTCGGGTGAATTCGGTGCTCTTTCGGTCAAAATGACCCGAGAAGCGTTCTTTTTCACTTGTTATGATGTGTTTGATGTAATTGGATGCTTTCCATGTGGAAACACTCAAAAACGTGAGTTTACTTGCAAACGAAGCAAACCGGGCCGTTTCGAAGCTGTTCGGGTGAATTCGGTGCTCTTTCGGTCAAAATGACCCGAGAAGCGTTCTTTTTCACTTGTTATGATGTGTTTGATGTAATTGGATGGTTCCCATGGAAAACACTCAAAAACGTGAGTTTACTTGCAAACGAAGCAAACCGGGCCGTTTCGGAGCCGTTCGGGTGAATTCGAAGCTCTTTCGGTCAAAATGACCCGAGAAGCGTTCTTTTTCACTTGTTATAATGTGTTTGATGTAATTGGATGGTTCCCAAAGGAAAACTCTAAAACATGAGTTTACTTGCAAACGAAACAAACCGGGCTTATTCGGAGCTGTTTCGGAGCCGTTCGGGTGAATTCGGAGTTCTTTCGGTCAAAATGACCCGAGAAGCGTTCTTTTTCACTTGTTATCATGTGTTTGATGTAATTGGATAGTTCCCATGGGAAAACACTAAAAAACGTGAGTTTACTTGCAAACGAAGCAAACCGGGCTCATTTGGAGTTGTTTCGGAGCCGTGCGGGTGAAGTCAGTTCTCTTTCGGTCAAAATGACCCGAGAAGCGTTCTTTTTCACTTGTTATGATGTGTTTGATGTAATTGGATGGTTCCCATGGGAAAACACTCAAAAACGTGAGTTTACTTGCAAACGAAGCAAACCGGGCTCATTTGGAGCTGTTTCGGAGCCGTTCGGGTGAATTCGGAGCTCTTTCGGTCAAAATGACCCGAGAAGCGTTCTTTTTCACTTGTTATGATGTGTTTGATGTAATTGGATGGTTCCCATGGGAAAACACTCAAAAACGTGAGTTTACTTGCAAACGAAGCAAACCGGGCTCATTTGGAGCTGTTTCGGAGCCGTTCGTTCCCATAGGTGAACACTCAAAAACGTGAGTTTACTAGCAAACGAAGCAAACCGGGCCATTTCGGAGCCGTTCGGGTGAATTTGGTGCTCTTTCAGTCAAAATGACCCGAGAAGCGTTCTTTTTCACTTGTTATGATGTGCTTGATGTAATTGGATGGTTCCCATGGGAAAACACTCAAAAACGTGAGTTTACTTGCAAACGAAGCAAACCGGGCCGTTTCGGAGCTGTTCGGGTGAATTCAGTGCTCTTTCGGTCAAAATGACCCGAGAAGCGTTCTTTTTCACTTGTTATGATGTGTTTGATGTAATTGGATGGTTCCCATGGGAAAGCACTAAAAAACGTGAGTTTACTTGCAAACGAAGCAAACCGGGCTCATTTGGAGCTGTTTCGGAGCCGTTCGGGTGAATTCGGAGCTCTTTCGGTCAAAATGACCCGAGAAGCGTTCTTTTTCACTTGTTATGATGTGTTTGATGTAATTGGATGGTTCCCATGGGAAAACACTCAAAAACGTGAGTTTACTTGCAAACGAAGCAAACCGGGCTCATTTGGAGCTGTTTCAGAGCCGTTCGGGTGAATTCGGAGCTCTTTCTGTCAAAATGACCCGAGAAGCGTTCATTTTCACTTGTTATGATGTGTTTGATGTAATTGGATGGTTCCCATGGGAAAACACTCTAAAACGTGAGTTTACTTGCAAGCGAAGCAAATCGGGCCGTTTCGGAGCCGTTCGGGTGAATTCGGTGCTCTTTCAGTCAAAATGACCCGAGAAGCGTTCTTTTTCACTTGTTATGATTTGTTTGATGTAATTGGATGGTTTCCATGTGGAAACACTCAAAAACGTGAGTTTACATGCAAACGAAGCAAACCGGGCCGTTTCGGAGCTGTTCGGGTGAATTCAGTGCTCTTTCGGTCAAAATGACCCGAGAAGCGTTCTTTTTCACTTGTTATGATGTGTTTGATGTAATTGGATGGTTCCCATGGGAAAACACTAAAAAACGTGAGTTTACTTGGAAACGAAGCAAACCGGGCTCATTTGGAGCTGTTTCGGAGCCGTTCGGGTGAATTCGGAGCTCTTTCGGTCAAAATGACCCGTGATACGTTCTTTTTCACTTGTCATGATGTGTTTGATGTAATTGGATGGTTCCCATAGGAAAACACTCAAAAACGTGAATTTACTTGCAAATGAAGCAAACCGGCCGTTTCGGAGCCGTTCGGGTGAATTCGGAGCTCTTTCGGTCAAAATGACCCGAGAATCATTCTTTTTCACTTGTTATGATGTGTTTGATGTAATTGGATGGTTCCCATGGGAAAACACTCAAAAACGTGAGTTTACTTGCAAACGAAGCAAACCGGGCTCATTTGGTGCTGTTTCGGAGCCGTTCGGGTGAATTCGGTGCTCTTTCGGTCAAAATGACCCGAGAAGCGTTCTTTTTCACTTGTTATGATGTGTTTGATGTAATTGGATGGTTCCCACGGGAAAACACTCGAAAACATGAGTTTACTTGCAAACGAAGCAAACCGGGCCGTTTCGGAGCTATTCGGGTGAATTAGGTGCTCTTTCGGTCAAAATGACCCGAGAAGCGTTCTTTTTCACTTGTTATGATGTGTTTGATGTAATTAAATGATTCCCATGGGAAAACACTCAAAAACGTGAGTTTACTTGCAAACGAAGCAAACCGGGCTCATTTGGAGTTGTTTCGGAGCCGTTCGGGTGAAGCCAGTACTCTTTCGGTCAAAATGACCCGAGATACGTTCTTTTTCACTTGTTATGATGTGTTTGATGTAATTGGATGGTTTCCATGTGAAAACACTCAAAAACATGAGTTTACTTGCAAATGAAGCAAACCGGGCCGTTTCGGAGCCGTTCGGGTGAATTCGGAGCTCTTTCGGTCAAAATGACCCGAGAATCGTTCTTTTTCACTTGTTATGATGTGTTTGATGTAATTGGATGGTTCCCATGGGAAAACACTCAAAAACGTGAGTTTACTTGCAAACGAAGCAAACCGGGCTCATTTGGAGCAGTTTCGGAGCCGTTCGGGTGAATTCAGTGCTCTTTCGGTCAAAATGACCCGAGAAGCGTTCTTTTTCACTTGTTATGATGTGTTTGATGTAATTGGATGGTTCCCATGGGAAAACACTCAAAAACGTGAGTTTACTTGCAAACGAAGCAAACCGGGCTCA
Organism: Eragrostis nindensis; assembly: GCA_012490785.1. Lineage (NCBI taxonomy): Eukaryota > Viridiplantae > Streptophyta > Magnoliopsida > Poales > Poaceae > Eragrostis > Eragrostis nindensis. The sequence continues at coordinate 5,241 of JAAXCT010003755.1, read as the reverse complement.
TTTGGAGCTGTTTCGGAGCCGTTCGGGTGAATTCGAGCTCTTTCGGTCAAAATGACCCGAGAAGCGTTCTTTTTCACTTGTTATGATGTGTTTGATGTAATTGGATGGTTCCCATGGAAAACACTCAAAAACGTGAGTTTACTTGCAAACGAAGCAAACCGGGCCGTTTCGGAGCCGTTCGGGTGAATTCGGTGCTCTTTCGGTCAAAATGACCCGAGAAGCGTTCTTTTTCACTTGTTATGATGTGTTTGATGTAATTGGATGGTTCCCATGGGAAACACTCAAAAACGTGAGTTTACTTGCAAACGAAGCAAACCGGGCCGTTTCGGAGCTGTTCGGGTGAATTCAGTGCTCTTTCGGTCAAAATGACCCGAGAAGCGTTCTTTTTCACTTGTTATGATGTGTTTGATGTAATTGGATGGTTCCCATGGGAAAACACTCAAAAACGTGAGTTTACTTGCAAACGAAGCAAACCGGGCTCATTTGGAGCTGTTTCGGAGCCGTTCGGGTGAATTCAGTGCTCTTTCGGTCAAAATGACCCGAGAAGCGTTCTTTTTCACTTGTTATGATGTGTTTGATGTAATTGGATGGTTCCCATGGGAAAACACTCAAAAACGTGAGTTTACTTGCAAACGAAGCAAACCGGGCTCATTTGGAGCTGTTTCGGAGCCGTTCGGGTGAATTCGTGCTCTTTCGGTCAAAATGACCCGAGAAGCGTTCTTTTTCACTTGTTATGATGTGTTTGATGTAATTGGATGGTTCCCATGGGAAAACACTCAAAAACGTGAGTTTACTTGCAAACGAAGCAAACCGGGCCGTTTCGGAGCCGTTCGGGTGAATTCGGTGCTCTTTCGGTCAAAATGACCCGAGAAGCGTTCTTTTTCACTTGTTATGATGTGTTTGATGTAATTGGATGGTTCCCATGGAAAACACTCAAAACGTGAGTTTACTTGCAAACGAAGCAAACCGGGCTCATTTGGAGCTGTTTCGGAGCCGTTCGGGTGAATTCAGTGCTCTTTCGTCAAAATGACCCGAGAAGCGTTCTTTTTCACTTGTTATGATGTGTTTGATGTAATTGGATGGTTCCCATGGGAAAACACTCAAAAACGTGAGTTTACTTGCAAACGAAGCAAACCGGGCTCATTTGGAGCTGTTTCGGAGCCGTTCGGGTGAATTCGTGCTCTTTCGGTCAAAATGACCCGAGAAGCGTTCTTTTTCACTTGTTATGATGTGTTTGATGTAATTGGATGGTTCCCATGGGAAAACACTCAAAAACGTGAGTTTACTTGCAAACGAAGCAAACCGGGCTCATTTGGAGCTGTTTCGGAGCCGTTCGGGTGAATTCGGTGCTCTTTCGGTCAAAATGACCCGAGAAGCGTTCTTTTTCACTTGTTATGATGTGTTTGATGTAATTGGATGGTTCCCATGGGAAAACACTCAAAAACGTGAGTTTACTTGCAAACGAAGCAAACCGGGCCGTTTCGGAGCCGTTCGGGTGAATTCGAGCTCTTTCGGTCAAAATGACCCGAGAAGCGTTCTTTTTCACTTGTTATGATGTGTTTGATGTAATTGGATGGTTCCCATGGGAAAACACTCAAAAACGTGAGTTTACTTGCAAACGAAGCAAACCGGGCTCATTTGGAGCTTTTTCGGAGCCGTTCGGGTGAATTCGGTGCTCTTTCGGTCAAAATGACCCGAGAAGCGTTCTTTTTCACTTGTTATGATGTGTTTGATGTAATTGGATGGTTCCCATGGGAAAACACTCAAAAACGTGAGTTTACTTGCAAACGAAGCAAACCGGGCCGTTTCGGAGCTGTTCGGGTGAATTCGGTGCTCTTTCGGTCAAAATGACCCGAGAAGCGTTCTTTTTCACTTGTTATGATGTGTTTGATGTAATTGGATGGTTCCCATGGGAAAACACTCAAAAACGTGAGTTTACTTGCAAACGAAGCAAACCGGGCTCATTTGGAGCTGTTCAGCCGTTCGGGTGAATTCGGTGCTCTTTCGGTCAAAATGACCCGAGAAGCGTTCTTTTTCACTTGTTATGATGTGTTTGATGTAATTGGATGGTTCCCATGGGAAAACACTCAAAAACGTGAGTTTACTTGCAAACGAAGCAAACCGGGCTCATTTGGAGCTGTTTCGGAGCCGTTCGGGTGAATTCGGAGCTCTTTCGGTCAAAATGACCCGAGAAGCGTTCTTTTTCACTTGTTATGATGTGTTTGATGTAATTGGATGGTTCCCATGGGAAAACACTCAAAACGTGAGTTTACTTGCAAACGAAGCAAACCGGGCTCATTTGGAGCTGTTTCGGAGCCGTTCGGGTGAATTCGGTGCTCTTTCGGTCAAAATGACCCGAGAAGCGTTCTTTTTCACTTGTTATGATGTGTTTGATGTAATTGGATGGTTCCCATGGGAAAACACTCAAACGTGAGTTTACTTGCAAACGAAGCAAACCGGGCCGTTTCGGAGCCGTTCGGGTGAATTCGGTGCTCTTTCGGTCAAAATGACCCGAGAAGCGTTCTTTTTCACTTGTTATGATGTGTTTGATGTAATTGGATGGTTCCCATGGGAAAACACTCAAAACGTGAGTTTACTTGCAAACGAAGCAAACCGGGCTCATTTGGAGCTGTTTCGGAGCCGTTCGGGTGAATTCGTGCTCTTTCGGTCAAAATGACCCGAGAAGCGTTCTTTTTCACTTGTTATGATGTGTTTGATGTAATTGGATGGTTCCCATGGGAAAACACTCAAAAACGTGAGTTTACTTGCAAACGAAGCAAACCGGGCTCATTTGGAGCTGTTTCGGAGCCGTTCGGGTGAATTCGGAACTCTCTCGGTCAAAATGACCCGAGAAGCGTTCATTTTCACTTGTTATGATGTGTTTGATGTAATTGGATGGTTCCCATGGAAAACACTCAAAACGTGAGTTTACTTGCAAACGAAGCAAACCGGCCGTTTCGGAGCCGTTCGGGTGAATTCGGAGCTCTTTCGGTCAAAATGACCCGAGAAGCGTTCTTTTTCACTTGTTATGATGTGTTTGATGTAATTGGATGGTTCCCATGGGAAAACACTCAAAACGTGAGTTTACTTGCAAACGAAGCAAACCGGGCTCATTTGGAGCTGTTTCGGAGCCGTTCGGGTGAATTCGTGCTCTTTCGGTCAAAATGACCCGAGAAGCGTTCTTTTTCACTTGTTATGATGTGTTTGATGTAATTGGATGGTTCCCATGGGAAAACACTCAAAACGTGAGTTTACTTGCAAACGAAGCAAACCGGGCCGTTTCGGAGCTGTTCGGGTGAATTCGGTGCTCTTTCGGTCAAAATGACCCGAGAAGCGTTCTTTTTCACTTGTTATGATGTGTTTGATGTAATTGGATGGTTCCCATGGGAAAACACTCAAAAACGTGAGTTTACTTGCAAACGAAGCAAACCGGGCTCATTTGGAGTTGTTTCGGAGCCGTTCGGGTGAATTCAGTGCTCTTTCGGTCAAAATGACCCGAGAAGCGTTCTTTTTCACTTGTTATGATGTGTTTGATGTAATTGGATGGTTCCCATGGGAAAACACTCAAAAACGTGAGTTTACTTGCAAACGAAGCAACCGGGCCGTTTCGGAGCCGTTCGGGTGAATTCGGTGCTCTTTCGGTCAAAATGACCCGAGAAGCGTTCTTTTTCACTTGTTATGATGTGTTTGATGAATGTAGATGGTTCCCATGGGAAAACACTCAAAAACGTGAGTTTACTTGCAAACGAAGCAAACCGGGCTCATTTGGAGCTGTTTCGGAGCCGTTCGGGTGAATTCGGTGCTCTTTCGGTCAAAATGACCCGAGAAGCGTTCTTTTTCACTTGTTATGATGTGTTTGATGTAATTGGATGGTTCCCATGGGAAAACACTAAAAACGTGAGTTTACTTGCAAACGAAGCAAACCGGGCTCATTTGGAGCTGTTTCGGAGCCGTTCGGGTGAATTCGGTGCTCTTTCGGTCAAAATGACCCGAGAAGCGTTCTTTTTCACTTGTTATGATGTGTTTGATGTAATTGGATGGTTCCCATGGAAAACACTCAAAACGTGAGTTTACTTGCAAACGAAGCAAACCGGGCTCATTTGGAGCTGTTTCGGAGCCGTTCGGTGAATTCGGAGCTCTTTCGGTCAAAATGACCCGAGAAGCGTTCTTTTTCACTTGTTATGATGTGTTTGATGTAATTGGATGGTTCCCATGGGAAAACACTCAAAAACGTGAGTTTACTTGCAAACGAAGCAAACCGGGCCGTTTCGGAGCCGTTCGGGTGAATTCGGTGCTCTTTCGGTCAAAATGACCCGAGAAGCGTTCTTTTTCACTTGTTATGATGTGTTTGATGTAATTGGATGGTTCCCATGGGAAAACACTCAAAAACGTGTGTTTACTTGCAAACGAAGCAAACCGGGCCGTTTCGGAGCCGTTCGGGTGAATTCGGTGCTCTTTCGGTCAAAATGACCCGAGAAGCGTTCTTTTTCACTTGTTATGATGTGTTTGATGTAATTGGATGGTTCCCATGGGAAAACACTAAAAACGTGAGTTTACTTGCAAACGAAGCAAACCGGGCTCATTTGGAGCTGTTTCGGAGCCGTTCGGGTGAATTCGGTGCTCTTTCGGTCAAAATGACCCGAGAAGCGTTCTTTTTCACTTGTTATGATGTGTTTGATGTAATTGGATGGTTCCCATGGGAAAACACTCAAAAACGTGAGTTTACTTGCAAACGAAGCAAACCGGCTCATTTGGAGCTGTTCGGAGCCGTTCGGGTGAATTCGGAGCTCTTTCGGTCAAAATGACCCGAGAAGCGTTCTTTTTCACTTGTTATGATGTGTTTGATGTAATTGGATGGTTCCCATGGGAAAACACTCAAAAACGTGAGTTTACTTGCAAACGAAGCAAACCGGGCCGTTTCGGAGCCGTTCGGGTGAATTCGGTGCTCTTTCGGTCAAAATGACCCGAGAATCGTTCTTTTTCACTTGTTATGATGTGTTTCATGTAATTGGATGGTTCCCATGGGAAAACACTCAAAAACGTGAGTTTACTTGCAAACGAAGCAAACCGGGCTCATTTGGAGCTGTTTCGGAGCCGTTCGGGTGAATTCGGAGCTCTTTCGGTCAAAATGACCCGAGAAGCGTTCTTTTTCACTTGTTATGATGTGTTTGATGTAATTGGATGGTTCCCATGGGAAAACACTCAAAACGTGAGTTTACTTGCAAACGAAGCAAACCGGGC
>JAAXCT010003754.1:0-25734 GCA_012490785.1 Eragrostis nindensis | reverse complement strand
TAGCACTACTAACAGCATAATGTAGGATGGCTCGAGCCTATGATAGTGTCAAAGAACTCACCTCATGTAGTATAATCTCAACCTCATGTAGTAGTATGGCTCTTTCAATCATCAGGCGGGAGGGAGGCTACACATGCTTTAGCTTTTGTTGCCCAATGATGGGATCTCGACTCATGTAGTACTACGTCTCGGATGGAGAAATCTTCCGTCGTCTTTTGCTTTTGTGCCGGAATGATGCCATGATGGGTACGTAGTACGTACTGCTAGATGTTGCGCGTCAAGGTAGAGCATCCACTCCTGCAGAAGTAGCATCGGCAACTACTATAGGGATTTTTTTATTCACGTTTTTCTCTATTTTAGTGCAAAAGAATACTAAACCATTGGATTATACTAGTAACTTCTTCTTCACATTCCCTTCAAAAACCATAAATTCTTCTCTCCGCCTAGACGTGGAAATAGACCGGCGCAGGAATGGGACTTGGAAAAAAACTAGAGTACACTATTATAAAAAAAAACTAGAGTACACTAGAAAATAAAAGTGAAATGCAGTGGGTAAATCATTCAACCCTACAAAGACGGGTAATCCAGCGATGGTGGGACTCACATTTCCCATTCCATGAAAGAGATTTTTTTGGGACGAGTAGAAAGAAAAATATGGTGAGCCTGGTTTAAGGCCGTTTTAGGAAACACCGTCAGTTGGCTATTGTCAACCGTTTGTCGAGAGTAATACTACTAAGAAGATTACGGAAGGAAAGGAGGACAAAATGTGATGCAATGGTGGTGTACCAAGTCGAACAATCAGAAAACTGAGATTAAAGAAAAACGAACAATCAGAGAACTGGAGAGTGATCCCTTTCCGGTGTCGAGAGCTGATTCTCTTGGTGAAACCCTTGCGTCCGCGTCTGCTTCTGAATCCGCGGAGCGTGCCACGCATGAACCCAGGACTGGCTGGCTGAGCCTCATACGTGTTCCGCTCGACGCCGACGCGACAGGGATCATCGTCGGCGTCGATCAGTCACCTTTTTTCTCACCTCTGTTGGTTACTTGATCGGGACACCACCACGTCGCCTTCAGCCCTGCAGCAGCCTACTGAGTACAGTACTAGCTGCAGTCTACACCACACAGGCTAGTACTACTACGGCGCCTGTGTGTGCTTGGCTCCTTGCGCACGGTTATCAGCTCTCTCCCTCGTGTCAGGTCAGGTGCAGCTATGCACGGTGGCTGTAGACCACCAGGCGAGAGCACGGCAGAGTTTAGCTCCGCGCCCCAACGCACGGCACGGCACCTCAACGTACTCGTCGCATGCCTGTCGAATCTTGCTTGCCGGCAAAGGCCGAGCTCCCCTTGCTTGGTTGGCGCACACACAAGCAAAGGCACGGGCCAAATGCCGCTCTTCATTTGCCATGTTCCAATTCTTCCCCATAATCCAGCTCCCGTACCACTTGACCGGCCAGGCTGTTCTGAAAGAAAAAAAAAAGAAGAAAAGAAAAAGAAGATACAGTAGTCTGATTTCGGTAAATGCGATGCTAATCTGCAATTGAGAAAACGGCTACGTGTAACTGAAAGATCGTAGACCGGCGGGGCCAGCATGGCATGGCACCCCTGGCAAGCCTTTCTTCTTCTTTCCTGACTGCAAACAGAGCATGGCACAGTGCTGCTGCACAGTACTACCATCATCATGTGCTTTGCAGAGCAGATCAGAATCAGCAGCATCCAGTTGCTGCAACAGTGGATACATGTGCAGACCCAGACGACGTCGATTCATCAGATGGCAAGAACGCAAGAGAGCGAGCGACGTGAGCAAGCGAGGCGAGAGGAAGACGAGAGGCGTACCTGCTGTGCTCCAATCGCTGCAGCCGAGCAAAGGCAATGGATCGATCCCGCCATAGGATTCGCACCTGTGATTAGGGTGGAGTATCCGCGCGTCCTTGTGCATGCATGCAGTTGGACACAGAGAGAGAGGTGACGCACGCGCTAGCCGATTGTGAGTCGCGGCTCTAGTAGTACTGTAGTACATGTACAAGGTATCTGGTACGGTCGTACAGGTACAGAGTACTAGCCCGGTGGGGGACCGGTCGTCGTCACCGTCTTTTTACCAGTGGTTCTGCTTCTATTCGGCTGTCCCTTTGCTCCCAAAGCCCGAAGGAGCGCGCGTCGATTCAAAAGGCAAAAACAAGCCGGTTTCATTTCATCCTATCAAATTCTACTTTCGTTTTATTAGCTGTGCTCCTTTTCTTTTGGTTCCTCTCGTCCTTTGACCACCCTTTTTCTTCTTTTCCCAATTTTTCGGATCGGTTCTTCTCTCCGAGGCGATTGACAATGACATGGCCGTTCTGTTCTGCTGGCCAAAGCCAAAGGCTACGACAACGGCGTGCATGCATGTGTCGGTGGTGGGGGCTTGGCTTGGCTGCAATGAAGCAAGTAAAAATGCCAGCAGCGCAAAGCGGAACACAACATTTTGGGTGCCACTAATTCATTCATCGAAGGTCAATGTTTTCTGTACTTAAGCAGCAATATGGTCAAGTGGTCGGTCATGGCTGATTTACGCCATGACTGGCTACGAACAAACCATGTGATGCCGCAACAATTGTGCAAGTTGCAGCGCGCGTTTCTCTTTTTGTTAGTGATACAGTATGTACAGGTGCAGTACTTTTTTTTTCAAAAAAAAGAAAATACGGTATATGTAGCTGTACATCTCTGGCGAAGAGAGGTAGCCTCGCCTTGCAGGCAGGCAGAGCCCTGCCCAGTTTCATTGCCGCCAGCAATGCGTCACTCATCCTTCTGCCCACCGATAGTTTCGATGCCTCCGCAGATAAAACGTGACAGGTGTGACTCCTGATGAGAGGGTTTGCACAAAAGAGTGCAAGACACCGAGAACAATTGCTGCTGGTAAAGATTTCTCCGGCCGTCGGGTGTTCCCGTCCCATGCAGATGTGTAGAGCCGCACCATGATGCATGTCGAAGATCGGTTGGTTCATCATGGTGTACAGTAGTGTACATACTCGCGTCGCAATTGCTCCCAAGTCCTCCAGGCGGATCGGGACCGGCATGCATGCTGATTTGCTGAAGCATCACCGTGCAGATTGCAGGGGTGTACGGTACGGTGTGCCTCGCGCGCACTACGAAAGAACTGTTGTCTTGTTCCAAAACATGTGTCAACGAATCGTCATGTCTCGTTGGAGATCATCAAAAAATGGTTCGTCAGTCGCCACAAACTGATGACCCTTTCTTTTCCACGGGAAAAAGAAATGTTCAGCTGGATATATATATACAGACATCAAGTGGTATGGACTATATTAGCATTGTTTTGCACTATGTGCTGTGCACAAACTAATTCCGCAGGCACATGTCGTGCCATGGATCCAGGCGCCAATCTCGTGCACGTTCCCTCCCTTCTCTTCATTTCTGGCGCCAAAGCTAGGCATGATCGTGTCTATTATTATGACTAGTGGTTGCGCCGATAATAGGGGGTTGCAGTTGCACGTACTAGTACAGACCATGTACCGTTGCAATAAAATATGGAAGGCATATGGTCTCCGTCCCTGTGTGTCTTATGATAAGATAATCGTTTGCTTTTGGTTAGATACTAGTACTAAACACATGCATGCTCATCGATCTTCACGAGTTACATTTGTACAGATATGCCACCGGCTTCAAATTTGCCACTATTCATGATGCACGGATCGGATGGTGTCCAATGCTTGGTGGTCGCTCGTAATCATAACCATTTGGTAAGCTTTATACTAATGATGCCTAGCAAGGACATTGGTTGCCATGAGGTCAACAACGTATACTTTAATTTGCCTATGTGGTGGTATTTTTTTATTTGTTAATTCATTTCGGAAGATCTGCCATTTCATTGGATAATTCAGTGAAGTCGATTTTCATCTTCGATGGATAGATTTTGCAGTTGTAATGAAAATCTCGGAGGAAGGGGCGGATGTTATTCACACCGTTCTTTTTTTCAGTTAGAAACGCAGGTCATAAATTCGGCCGGCGAGACAGAACACAGAAGCCCCCAGCTGGATCCTCTGGCCGCTAGGGTGCTGGTAACCACTGCGTCATCCATGGCCGCCACACCAAGATTTCTCGAGTACAGGTGTGCAGCCCCCCTGCTCCATAAATGACACTATTGAATCTGCCTATACCTACCAATACAGTGCCACCAACATTTGGACATGGATCTATACATGATGGCCAAAAATTTGCTTCCCGTTCCTTGCAGCAAATTTGTCTTACGAGCACTAGAAATGACAAAGTTTTTGTTTAGTGACACATGTGAATCACCTGCAAATGGCCAAAGCCAAGGGTTGTAGCCGGAGAGGCATTCCTGAAGGCCACAATTTGGAACATTGAATTCCTGAACCTTCTGTGCAAACAATACTCTACTCCCACCATGCCATAATTTCTGTCGAGCTCCGATTAAACTCTTGAAAATAGAGGCGGTTTTTAATTGTGGAGAAAGAAGAACCCAAAATCTCCACTTTGCAGGTTGGGTGACGCACGGAGTAAGAAATTACGCGAGCAGGGGAGGGAGGCTCTGAGCTCAAGAACTGCGTGTCGTTGAGCTGCACTCCTCATCATCCTTTCCTTAAACAAACAATTTGCGCTCGTACCCATTGGCTCTTTATTTTTCTCGCTGCCTCTGCGGCGCCTGCCATTACCTCGGCGACCATCATCAAACCCCAGCCAGCGACTCATCTCAAAGGAAGGAGAGAGAGAGAGAGGAGAGAGAGAGCGCAAAACAAAAGGCGGCGAAAGTTGGAGCGGGAGACCAAGGAAGTCGCGGGGAGGGAGGGTGGGGAGCTTTGCTGTTCGCTCTGAGGCGCAGGGCAAAGCAGCGCGCGCGCGAGAGAGGGGAGGAGAGAAAAAGCGCCGCGCCGTCCTTGCCTCGTCACGGTCGCCTCGGCCTCTTCCTCTCCCTCCCTCTTTGCCCTCCGCCTTCCGCGTCGCATTGCGGTTGTTGCGGCGCGCGTCTTGAGACCTCTCGGTTTCTTCGCGGCCGCCGTTCTTGGCGTCTTGCCTCTGGCCTCTCCGCTTTCTTGGCCTCGTGGGCTTGGGCGTGCCTGCGCAGTGCTCGTCTGGTTGGCCCAGGTTCCTTCGCCCGGAGGCCGGAGGTGCTCGTCTCCGGCGTGCTTCTAGTTGATGAGGCGGCGGCGGCGGTTGCTGCTTCGGTGAGTGTGTTGAAAGAGGAGAGGAGGCAGAGGGTGGTGGAGAGCCGGCGCGGTGTCGGCGACATTGTGCATGGAGGGAGAGGAGGGTTCGTGCTCGGCGGCGGCGGCTCCGGCGGCGCAGCAGCAGCAGCAGATACGGGTGGTGCGGTGCCCCAAGTGCGACAAGCTCCTGCCGGAGCTGCCAAATTACTCCGTCTACGTTTGCGGCGGGTGCGGCGCCACACTCCAAGGTCTCGCCTTTCCCCTCCTCCCCTGTCGTCTTGCAAATTGCAATTGCTCTGCTCCGCCCTGTTCTGTTCTCACTGTGCATCTTCATTTTCGTTCTTTATTTACGCACTTCGTCCGTATTTTAGTCGTTAATCAGCGATATTCCAGGCGCAGCATCAATCATTAGCCGCGAATCTGGTTAGTTTTATTCAGACAAAATAACATTGATAATTTGTCAGATGGGTTCGTGGGAACTGCTTCCGCTGGGTTGGGCGGTCTCCTGGGACGCGGATATGACCAGTTCATTTCGTCGTCTTTTGGAGTTTCAAAAGATTCCATTTTGTAGCGGTTTCTATTTGACATTGTTAATTTCGTCGTTGTCTGTAGCTTCTGTTGTCTGTGATTTTCTTTTGAGAAAATCTTTCGTGTAAAATAAAATGTTTTTATTTTACCTTCATTGTTTACTTTACTTCGCGAAGATGGACTTAATCCCTGCCTCACTTGTCATGAGAAAAGTACATTGGGAAATCCTCAGTTTTTTGTCCCTGTTGAAATAAGATAGGTTCTTGTGTGATATTTCCCAGGTTTCAATCTGCCTGGTTAACATTTCGTGGCTTGTTAATGGTAAATTCTGACAAAAAGCGATATTTTCTTCAATGAGCCAAATTCTGGTGTCAACACTTCTTTACCCTTGTTGACATTTTTATTGACTCAAAACATATATAGTCCTCGGGGAGAAATAGTAGTCATCTTGTTTTTGTCGTTCCCAAATTTGGAAGGCTGGAATGCGTTGAATTTTCTGGTCTCCCTGAAGGTTGATTTGTATATTTCCTTCTTAATTAGTACTATAACATTTACGACAAAGAATATGGCTGGCACCGTTGCTGCTGGGTGGTCTACTTCATTTTTTTGTTGTGGTGAAATGGTCTACTTCATGTTTGACTGGGTCTAAAGCCATGAAAATAGCTGTGCCCAATTATTCGAGCCAGCTCACATCTGATACTGTGTTCTCTGTTCGAATTTGCACATTTTCTAGGATCCTCGATCACTCATGCTTTGTTCTGAAGATATTTTGCCTTGCATATCTCCACTATTTTCTCGCCGAGCTAAATTTCGTGCTATGTTTGCTGATTTAGTACTCACATTTTGTCCCCCTGAACAATTTTTGCAGCAAAGAAGAGCTCAGCATCTGATACTTCTTCAGAGAAGTCTGATGGTGAACATGTGAAGTACCTTGAAGTGCTTGAGAGTTTCCCAGACAAGAGAGGAGTGACATCTGAAGCTAGTGCAGTCCGAGAAGCTGACGCAAACAAAGTTGAAGCTAGGCCACAGGAGAGATTTGCTCCCAGCAAAATGGCAGCTGCACCTGGATTCAGTTTTGATAACCAAACGACAGCAGCACCAAGCACTGTGAAGCTTGAACCTGCTCTTAGTGATGACAACAGAGAAATTCGGGAGGCCAAGTATCGGCGCATTCGTCATGAAGACAAAGTAGAAGCAAAAGCTGCCGCCTAGGGTAAGAGACAGATCTCCTAGGTCTGTGGTTAACAGCATCTCCTCAAATTCTTATCCTGGAGAAGGCCCATCCGAGTATCATATGAAACCGGGATTTAGACATGCCAATGGTGAGCATGCTGGTAGGAGGAATTCAGATAGTCCTAGTAGAATTAATGGCCTTGAGAAAGATCGTTCAGAGCTGTTGCGGATGCTTGATGAGTTGAGGGACCAGGTGCAGAGATCCTGTGAGATCTCTGATAAGCCAAGTGCTTCCACAAATAGAGTGGTGGGACGCTGCAAGTTCATATAATCCTCATGAGCGGCTGAGTCGATTGCGTTATGGTTCACCTCAGTTGCAACGAAATGGTTCTCAGCACTCACCATCCTTGAATGGGCAGACACCTGTTATTCCTCATGCTTACCCTTCAGTTCCTGCACAGCAAGATGTTCATGGATATGGGGAACCCGTGGTACACATGGGAGCTCCCAGCTATCCTGTTGGGCCGTATCCATGGAGAAATTTTGATAATTATCTCCATGGACAGTGTGATCCTGATCCTCTGATCTCTTATCACCATGACGGCTTCTACCATCAGCCTGCTTGCTCTTGCCTACACTGTTACCACCGTGAATTCTTACCTGTTCATGGGGCTCCACTGGGTTTCAACCATCACAGGCCACCATATGTGATGAACAACACTAGCTTGTACCCTGTCGAAGGTCCAGTGATGTTTGGTGCACAGAATTACAATTCAAGAGGCATCAATGCTTTGATGCGGCACAATCACTTGAGGCCCATCCAGAATAAAAAACCTGCACAAACTTGTGAACCAATTGCCAATGCTGCCCCATTTACCATATGCTACAACTGCTATGAAGTGCTGCAGCTTCCCAAGAAGTCTTCTTTGCTGGAGAAGGATGAGTACAAATTGCGGTGCGGTTCCTGCTCACATGCAATTGTGGTCAGGCTTGATGGAAGCAGGCTTTATGTTTCAGCACCTACACCAGTTTCACACTTATCACCTGGAAATTGCTCCAACGATGGCCAAGGAAACAATGGACACACTGCTGATGAGAGACTTCTTCCATCTTATAGTTTTTCTGTAGGTAGTCATTGCTCTCATGAAAAGGATCTGCCCTCAAATTCAAGTGAAGCAGATAAAATGCAGAGCTTATCGTCAGCTTCCAGCATTTCTGAGGATGACAATAGCCCGGCAAGATCTAATTCACAGAAGCACTCCTCTGGTCCCAGAGACCATCCTCCTGAGTCTCAAGTTCCTACCCGTGTTCCAAGTTTACATCTCGGAGATCATTTTGAATATTCTCCATCGGAGAGGGTGGTTGATGGGTCAGGTAAAGGAAGCAGAAGTACCCGGTCTGAGCATGAAAAGGTGTCTTAACTGAAAGTTTCAAGCCAAACACGGTAAAGGATGTTCCTGTAGCGAGTGTCTTAGACTTGTCAGATGATGATGAATATGATGATCCCGAATACAATCAAGATCCAGGTGATGCTGCAAAGTATGTTGACCACCCGAGGGCCACAAAATCGGGTGATTCTTTCTTCAGCAACCTGATAAAGAAGAGCTTTAAAATTAATGGGGGAATGGGCAATGGCAGAGCTAAGGTTTTCATCAATGGCTATCCCATGTCTGATCGTGCTGTCAGGAAGGCTGAGAAGATAGCTGGGCCAATCTATCCTGGAGAATACTGGTATGGTTGCACATTCTGAATCCATTTGACTTCTAGATTTCTTTACTATTATTGTAATTCTGTCTTGAAATGTAAGCTTTAGCGACAATGATATATATTGTGTCCCCTTATATCCTATAGGTATGACTACCGTGCCGGATTCTGGGGTGTTATGGGACAGTCTTGCCTTGGCATGATACCCGTAAGTGAACTTATACTTGATGATTTGGTGTAATTTTGTATTGTACCCTATCCTTCATTCATATCTTATTTTTTTACTGGATCTCTGCGCTGCAGCCATTTATTCCGGAATTTAATTATCCTATGCCCAAGAACTGCGCTGGAGGAAATACTGGTGTATTCATCAACGGGAGGGAACTTCACCAGAGGGATTTGGATCTACTAGTGGGTCGTGGACTTCCAGATTCTCCTGGTAGATCATACAGAGTCGAAATGTCTGGTAAAGTGTGTGACGAAGTATCCGGTGAAGAGCTTTATTGCCTTGGCAAACTTGCACCAACGTAAGCAACTTCAAATTATTTCAGTTCACCCTATCAAATTCTACTTTGGTTTTATTTCAGTTCTTTTCTTATGTTGTTCCCTCCCTTGTGAACAAATGCTAAGTACTCTTGAGTAGCTTCATATGTCGTTATTACATATACCCAACTAACTGATTGTATTTGAAAACAAACATACCCAACTGCTGCTCTTTGAGAGGCATTTCTTGTCATGGGAATATGGTATTATTGGATACTGCTAAAACTGCCTTTCCTAGGCAAGATTTGGTATTGTCCGTCACCTGTGTGGTTAACAAGCGCAGTGTTATATCTTTTGCATGCTAGTATAAATGTGCTACCTATGCAGTGAAATTAGTAAAAATAATTCTGGATTGGAATTGTTACAAATAATTCAAAGAGCTTATAGTCTTTTTTCAAGGCTATTTTGTACAACGTGGTTATAATGTGAGATCATAGCCTGGCTTGATTAACTTCAGCAGGTTCGGTGCGATGTGGTTGATTGATGTGCATCCAAGGTCTCTGCATTCTGAACTCACTTTCCTTAAACCGGTGTGATTAACCACAATTTGTTGTTGAACACTAAACAGGGTGGAGAAAATGAAACGCGGGTTCGGCATGCGAGTCCCAAGGATCATCCAGTGACGCTGAAAGGAGGCGGCTCTCGGTGGTTGTGATGGTTTCGGGAAAGCTTCGTCATGTCCCTCTTCTTAGCTTTTGCATCTTTGCTTAGCTTGCCTGCGTGTTGGCCTCAGCTCCGGATGGCTCTGGTTATTTTGTATTAAAGGAAGTGTGTTCGAGTGTCCCAGTGATGTAATTTTGCTGGCTCGAGCTACCCTGCTGCTATATGGGAACTTGTGGGAGCTTTGCTCTTTTTTTTTTTTTTTTTGAGAATCTTGTGGGAGCTTTGCTAATTGCAATACAAGTTTCAGCGTTACGTATGTAAACCTGTCTCTGAATTCTCTGACACTGGCTTTGTGCATGGAAGGGGAGGGCGATGTCACCGCGGCGGGCGGGGCTGTGTTCCGCCACCATCGCCAGTCCGGCTCCTGCGAGTTCCGCCACTTGTTTCACTTGGGCTGAGTACATTGTCCTCACAGCCCACCAAAGCCCATTAATCAGGTTCATCATCTCACCACCACGACAACGAACGCAATGTGGCAAACTCTGGCAATCGCTGCTGGCTCTCTCCTCTAGTCCCCTACCACACGTTCTTCGGCTTGAAAATATCTGCGCTTGACCCCTGTTCCGGGTCGTCGCATACTCCGGTCCCAACTCGCTTGTGGCTGGACCTTTGGGTCGTACTAGTATAGTACTAGTATAGTACTGCCCAAGCACTGAAGCAGTCACTTGCGGCCTGCCGAGGACCTTCTTCAGCTCGCCTCCACTCATTCAGCCATTGAGCAGCCTCTCCAGCCAAGTCCCACCGCAACCGTCCAACCGTCGGCCGTAAATCCCGCAGCTCAGCTCGATCCCCGGCGACGCTCGTGTGCAAACCAGCCTGCTCGAGCCAGATGAGTGAGATTCGAGCGAGCTGAACTTCAGCCTGACTGCAGGTAAAGGTCGTTGGTGTTCTTCACATCACTGTTAGCTTCGAAGTTGATCGTCTTTTTTACAGCTGAGCTGAGCTTGAGCCTGACTGCAGGTAAAGGTCGCCGGTGTTCCTCACATCAGTGTTAGCTACCCAGATGGGAAGTTGATCGTCTTTTAGAGCTGTGTAGAGGTCGCCGGCTTGAGCGTTCAGGCCCTCGTCGTGGCATCGGCATCCGTAGCTTGCTCTCTTGGATCCATTAGGTGAGATAGCTCAAACTCATTACTGTCAGTTAGGGGTGAAAACGGGACGGATAATATCCGACCGACCGACTGCCGAATCCGAATAAAATCAATATGGGCAAATACAAGATGCATAAATAATTACCCGACGCTATCCGTGCCCAAATCCGAATCCGAAAAATAATAATAGGATAGGATACGGGACGAGTGATATCCGTCCCGAATCCGAATATCATGTAATCTAAGAAAGTTTATATCAATTATAGGCCAAATAATGTGGTGTAAAATTGTGAGATTAACATAAATAAGAGTCAAAATTTCTTGATCATGTATATCAATGATTAGTATGTCCTTTCTTACTCTAATTGCTTCTCTATTTTTTTATTTTTCGTCCTTACAAACTATACGATAATATCCGTGTCCGACTCCGAATCCGAACAAAAAATATGAGATAGGGTACGGGATGTGGAAATAATTATCCGGCAGTATCCGCTCCGACTCCGAATCCGAGTAAGAAAATATAGGATAGGATACGGGATGAGCACTATCCGCCCGCATCCGATCCGTTTTCACCCCTACTGTCAGTTGACTCGATATAGTTTTGAATTGCCATGCTACATTGGGAGCTTTTGGTTCTCAACTGGACTTCTGATGTCTGACAACTGGAGCTCTGTTTTGTTTGTTCAGATGTTTGATCAAGGTTAGTTGTGACGCGACGTGGACAAACCAAACGTAGTTCTGTTTTCTTGGGTTGCTACCAAGTTCCTGATGGGTTAAACGCACCCTTCTCATCACCACAACCCTCCACTAAAAGTTCCATCAGCCAAGATGAACATCGCCACAGGGGCGATGAACACCCTCCTCCCCAAGCTCGTGGAGCTGGCAATGGGTGAATACAAGCTACAGAAGGGTGTCAAGGGACAGATCAAGGAACTGGAGGAAGAGTTCAGATGCATGGACGGTGCCCTTCGCAAGGTGTCGATGGTGCCTGTTGATCAGCTTGATGAGCAGGTCAAGATGTGGGCTCGGGATGTCAGGGAGCTATCCGATGACACTGAAGATGCCGTTGATACCTTCATGCTGCGCATCAAACGTCATGAACCTGACGAGACATTCAGTTTCAAATCGTTCATCGCAAGGGCTGCCAATTTGTTCAAGGATGCAAAAAGTAACCATAAGATCCACAATGTTATCAAAGATATCATGGACCAGGTCAAGAAAGTCCGTGAGCGCCGTGATAGGTACAAAGTTGATGATGTTGCGGCAAAGCTGAGTACGGTGACTATTGATCCTCGCCTAGAATATATGTATAAGAAGGTAACTGATCTTGTTGGCATCGAAGGGCCAAAGAATGAGTTGGCTGAGAAGCTCGTAGGTGGGGGCAGTTCATCGGGGCAGCATCCAAACATAGTTTCGATTTTTGGTTTTGGAGGTTTGGGGAAGACAACTCTTGCCAATGCATTGGTTGGTGACCTTAAATCAATGTATGACTGCCATGTCTTTGTCCCGGTCTCTCTTAATCCTGATATAAAGATGATTTTGAAGAACATACTTGGCCAACTTGACAAGAATGAGAACATTAATGAAGCATGGGATCTGATGCAACTTATCAACAAGATTAGAAATTCAACGAGAACAAAAGGTATATTCATGTTTGCTTTTCATCATTCTAAGTAGACACTACTTTCCTTTGTATATGTGACTAAAATAAGTTGTGTCGTGGATTGTATTTCCTAACACCTATCACAGTCTTCAAAATCCTCCAACAGATCGAGCCCTTAGCACCCTTAGCATAAAGCAACGAAAATATATAAATGTGCGCTAAGCTTATACTACTCGTTTCATAAGTAGCTCGAGAATGAGCCAATTTTTTTTTTTTTTTTGGGACCATGAATGAGCAATTTTTGGATGCAAAGGAGGGAGGAAGCCTAAGAGGTTCTTGTTTTGTCTACTACCGCATATATGGAAGGTATCCGCAAGTTTTAAATTCTCGATACCATATGCATATATTCCATTGTCTGATATACATGGCCCACTACCCAAGTTTTGGTGTGGTGCTGTACGCGTGGGACTGTCCACATGGACAGTTAAGAGATCGTTCAACATTTGATTAATTCATTCATTCAGGCAAAAAAAGAAAAAACTGAAATGTAAGTAGACCGTTGTCATACACTAGCATCCTGTCCCATAGTTTTTTGCTTGCAAGTGTTGCGTGACACATTAATCGCCAGTGGGATAGTACTTGCTCCCATTCATGTTTTATGTTTTTTTTATGCCACCCTTCGTTTTGACTTTCTAATATACTTATCTAAATGTCTCATATTACAGCCCTAGCTACGAAGTTGAGCATACCACTATTATCAGCCTGCTTATTTATCATCTTTTTCTACGACAGTCTTTCTCCCAGTTATATTCAGGAATACTAACATGCATGAACATGCATCTTGTGTCATTATTAGGTGCTTGTGTAATTGACGATTTATGGGATGAAGCAGCATGGGATACCATCAAACTTGCTTTACAAGATGCTAAACATGGTAGCAAAATAATCATAACCACTCGCAAGAAGGCCGTTGCAGATTATGCGGGCGGTGACATATATGAAATGAAACCTCTATCTGATGATGACTCGAGAAAGTTGCTCAACAGGCGCATATTTGACTCTGAAGATGGGTGCCCTCCTTATCTGAGAGAAGTCAGCGGAAAAATCTTGAAGAAATGTGGTGGCGTACCATTAGCCATTATACAATAGCAAGTTTACTAGCTAATAAACCAGAAAATTCAGAGGAATGGGAGAAGGTTAACAATTCTATCGGCTCTAGACTTGAAAGGACCCGTGATGTGGACAAGATGAAGAAGATATTAATGCTCAGTTATGATGATCTGCCTTTTCATTTGAAAACTTGCTTGCTGTATCTAGGCTTATATCCTGAGGACACAGTGATCGGAAAGAAAGCTCTAGTATCTAGTTGGATAGCAGAGGGTTTCATTGTACAAGAGACACGATCGGCGGGGACCACGTTGAGGGAGACAGGAGAGAGCTACTTTAGCGAGCTCATCAATCGAAGCTTGATCCAAACGGCATTGCCTTACGGTCGTGCGCCTAGGTTTGATGATGCAGTGGATGCATGCCAAGTTCATGACATGGTGCTTGATCTTATAAATCAGTTGTCTGCGGACGAAGGTTTTGCTACCACGTTATTATCAGATGGTCAACAAGCAGATACAAGTGCATCGGCGGCACACAGGAAGCCGATGCGTAGGTTGTCTCTCCATAACTTCAACAAAACCCATGTCTCGAGAGAAGCAAGAGAGCTGTGGTCCAAATTGAGGTCACTTATTATCTTGGGCAAGGTCGACTCAATACCATCCCTGTCGAGCTTTCAACTTCTGCGTGTGCTGCAGCTTGAGCAGTGCACTGATTTGCATGACAATTGCTTCAATGATCTTGGCAAGTTGCGCCACCTGAGATTTTTGCGTTTAGGATATTGCAGGCAGGTACCTGAGAGCATCGGGAAATTGGAGTCTCTGGAGATATTGGAGATAACTAAAATACATAGAAGGGAGACGCTAATGTTGCCAATGTCCTTTGCCAAACTACAGAAACTAGTGCAACTATCCGTTGCTGATGGAGTGAGGCTTCCTGTCGGTCTACTGCTGGGGGATATGAATTCTCTACAAGAGCTCGGAGTCATCCATATCTCTAGCCTGGAGGAAACAAAAGAGATTGGTAATCTAAATGAGCTAAGGGTTCTTCGTATTATGATATCTGGAGACATGGCCGTGGAATCCATTTTCATGTGTCTACAGAGGTGTACCAGTTTTAAAGAGCTGGTTGTGACCATGAAGAAGGGACGCTTATTATGCTCCTTAGATTCCATGGCACTGGTTCCTTCCGGTCTCCAAAGGCTCACATGCCGTGGTCCTGGAGGCTGGATGACACCATTCCCAAGGTGGATTAGCTCGTCGACGCTCTCCTGCCTGACCACCTTAGGAATAATTCTTTCCAAGACTCCCCAGCCTGAGCACCTCGAGAAGCTTGCCGAGCTGCCTTCTCTTTGCTTTCTCTCTCTATGGTTGATAAGGCTATCTGACACCAACCCTCCATCAAAACCTCATTATTACCAGTCGTGGGTTCCGGTGTCTGAGAACTCTCAAGATCAGGCTGTCCTCGGTGGTCTACGTGTTTTCACCAGGTGCCATGCCGGGCTTCGAAGGCTTCAACTTTCGAGTTTTGCTCGGGGAGACATAATTCCTTCAGGGTTGGAGAACCTCCGCTCCCTCCGGCACGTCATGTTTGAGCGCGGGCCGGTAAAGGTTGCTGCTGCTGTTAGGGAGGCACTTAAGGATCATCCGAACCGCCCATCAGTCGAATACGCCTGATAATGAAGAGTGAAGGTATGAGCCTACTGATTTCTCCTCCATATCAACCATGACTTTTTGATCCAGTAGTTTTTCCATTCAAGGATTAATGCGTAGAAGATATTCGTACAAACGTAACCATTTAACCATGCAAGTAAGTTCTTTTTTGCTTCTATATTTAAATTCGTATCATGTGTTCACAAAGGGCTAGTTGTTGATATACCAGGTGCTGTGGGCGCTCGCCGTGACGTTTGCCTGGAGGATGAATATCGAATGGGCTGGTATTGTAGGCTCCCTACAATTTTCGTTCTCCGGAGGATTCGATATTCTCTCAACTTTCTTGGGCCACACGCCCACATCTTCCAAGCGCTAATTAAGCTACTCTACTACTTATCGAGTTGCTCTCCGGGATTATCATATTATGTAAGCTTGTTTTATTGGAACCGTGTATGTTTGACGACGGCATTTGCTAGAATCGTACTATGTTTTAAGACTCTGATTAATTTGTCGTGAGTGTTCTATGTATGAGAATCTAATAAGTGGCTAAGAGGGTTTTATGACTCTACTGAGAGTGCCATTTTCAGCGAACATTTTTCATATATGGTCCTCTGTTACCGTAGCTGGCGGTGTGCTGCCCGTGCGAACCATTAGTTTGAGTTGTTTTTTTTTTTTTTGAGAAAAGTAGTTTAAGCTTTGAAGTAGCAATGGGCGAGGAGGTAGCAAAGCGATGATGGAAAAAACAAATGGTCTAGGGCGAAATGGGCCGGTTTGAGCGACCACTGCCTAGGCCGAATGAAAAGAATGAAGGCTGTTAGCGGGCCCCTACATCTCACTTTACGACATCGATCGGTGGTTATAAATCCCAAAAAAAGATTCCTTTGCTCGGCCCAGAAAAGCTAGCTAAGGGCCCGATCCATACATCCGTGAAACCCTAGCCCTACTATATAATCTCGCTCGCGCCGCCATCTCGAGCCCTACCCGCACCTGCGCCGCCGCCGCTCCCGCTTCGCACCTCGCCGCTGCCGCGGACGCCTCCAAGCCGTCGCCGAGATGGTACGGCTCTTCTTCTCTGCTTTCCATTCCTCCCTTTACCGAAGGCATGTTGCCCTTCGGACTCGTTTTGCGTAGATATGTGACATATTGATACCAGTTTCGTTGATCGTTTCGCACCGAATTAGTTGTTTTGTGTCATTGTTCGAAGGAAGTACAGTTCTGAATGCCTGTGGTTAGGACGCGTCTCGCTAGATCGTAGTAGTTTGTGCGCACTAGAACTTGGCGGTTCGGCTACAACTCGATGCTCTGATGGGCTTAGCTCTCTAGACTAGTGATGGGAGTAGGATGCGGTTTGATGGTTTTTCGGCCATGTAAACATGTTTCGAAGCAGAGGTTGTGTATTTTCCAATGAAATTTGCTCCATCTCAGTTGACTGAGAATTTGTTTCTCTCTCAGTCAAATTTCTCAACCGTTAGATTTTCATCCAGCCACCAGAATTGTTAGGCCAATCTTGTGTCTCAGTCAAATTTTCCTTTGTGTTGTAAGCAGCCTGCTTGCTCTTATCAGGCCCATAGCAGCTTATTTGTTTGATTGGGCTTCTTTTTGCTTGCATTCTTATAAGGCCAGTTTTACCCTTCAAGTTTCCTTCCTTATTTCCTTTCAATGGTGAGGCCCATACACAGGTATCATTGAAAGGCCAGTTATTTATTGTTTTATTTTTGACAGTTATAACTTCTTTATTGCTACCTGTTTAAATCCCCTTATTTATATATCGTTTCTATGTTTGCGCATGAGTTGGGAAATTTCTATTTCCGAGACTCTTTTTTAGTCATTATTGCAAGATGTTAGATGTTAAGATCTGTCTCAGAGAGATATATATTGTGTTTTATCATTTTGTTGGATGTTAAGACATGCTCAAGTGATTTGAGAAAAAAGACATGCACAAGTGAGAACTAAAGCATGGAGCACAAAGTTCCTTGTATGAACTCTTGTGCTTGTAATTTTATATTTCAAGACACAACAGAGAAGATGAGAAGACCGTGTGGTGTCATTCACTATCATGTAGGAGTAAATCATACTATTGGTGACAAAATTACAACGTTCAGCTATTAATATTACAATGTCGGGTAACCTAGTAATTTTAGTATATACCGCCCATAAATTTTTTTTGACATGGGAATATTTTTCTATTTTTCAACAAGTATTATTCATTGGTGGGGAGTTTGCTCTATCTTATGCTATTCAAGAAGCTACTCTGATGGAAGATTGCCATAGGTTAACCTGTAAAGTAACAACACATTAGAAAATGGTTGACATGTTTGAAATCATTCCATGTACAGAGCCTCAGTTAACTTTGTGACCGGGCACAAGCTGAAAGCGCAACTTAGCCCAATAAAAAGAGGCTGGTAACAACGTCCAACCCATAACAGAGTCCAGCACATAGTGCTCTGCTAATTAAGTTCGTTGTTGATGGTAATCGTACGGCAAAAAGAAGTGACTGAGACTTGCACAAAATCTCAGTTAACTGAGCCGGGGAGAGCTCCTTTTCCAATCCTTTTGGAGTTTTCAGTAAGATTGATCCCCAAATAGTGCGAGATGTTGTCACCAATTGCCTGGAATAGCTTCCGCTTAAGTCTGGTACCTGAGAGACAGGATGTGTTAGGCCAAAATTTTCAAGATTGTTAGGTATTTTAGTTGTGCAATTAAGCTGAGTTCGAGATAGGCTTTGAAACCCTGTAGTTTGGTTGGTGATTAATGGTAATGAAGACACTAGTGATTACCATTAGCAACCTTTCTGGAAGGATTTCTGCTGGGAAGATTGGTGCTGGACTCCCTTTTCAAGTACTTGCCATCATTGATTTTGCAATGTCTCAATTGTGGCAGTGTCAGAAAGTTCGAGACTGCAAAGTCAATGTTGACAAGTATTTGTGGACCAGCAAAAGTTTTTTGATAGTTTATTGAGGCATGCTGTGTGTGTGATTTTGTTCTGAGTGCAGAGCCCTACATTTGTTTATCCCTACTGGATTTTTCATGCTATTATGTTCCGATGTCATTCTGATCCCTTTGTTGCATGGCTGTAGTTTGCCATTCAGTACCCTAAAGCTCATTAGGATGTTCGACATATGATCTATCTAGTATTTTGTAGTATTATTTTTTTGTTTGAGTCGTTTATAGTTGTTTGCCCTTTTACTCAGTTCGTAGGTCACAAATTACCGAGGACATAACTTTTCATGATGCTAACAATGTGTTAGTCATGAAATTGCATTAGTACAGCAACAGTTTTATTGTATTGAACAACTTCAGTAAGGAGATGCTAATTTGTCATTTTGCAATGCTTATGCAGACGAAGCGCACCAAGAAGGCTGGTATCGTTGGCAAATATGGTACGGGCTTTAAAAAGATGACAAATTTCCCTATTATATCCCTGGAATATTTTGAAGTTAAACCTTGTGAATTACAATGTTATAGGAACTAGGTATGGTGCTAGCTTGCGTAAGCAGATCAAGAAGATGGAGGTGTCTCAGCACTCCAAGTACTTCTGCGAGTTCTGTGGGAAGGTACATAGTCTGTGACGCCTGATTTTGCTTGTGTTCATCTGCTTCTGGCTGTTTAAAGATATTTACTGCAATAATAGTCATGTTGGAACTTTTTTTTTTCATTCTGAAAAGAGGCAATGCAATATATTTTGCCCTGATTCTACTGTTTTTCGTGCTTTCTTCCCAGTTTGCTGTGAAGAGGAAAGCAGTTGGAATTTGGGGATGCAAGGACTGCGGGAAGGTCAAGGCTGGTGGTGCTTATACCATGAAGTATTTCCTTGCGAACTATTTTCTTTCCTTCCAAAATAGCCGTACAGTGTCCCAAACCTTACTATTCTGTTATTTGCATTTGCAGCACTGCTAGTGCGGTCACTGTCAGGAGCACAATCCGTCGCTTGAGGGAGCAGACTGAGGCGTGATCGAAGCTCCTTTTATCTTGAGTCCTGGGTTTTGTTGTCGAGACTTGGGAAAGCTATCTTGTGGACTATCTGGCCGAAGAACACTGTCCAGTATTTTTGGCTTATTTTAGGGTCTCTAAAAGTATGATGCTAAGATTTGTACTTTGTTGCTGCTGCTGCTGTTGGCTAGTTATCTGTGATCCTTTGCTACTTCTAATGCGTCGAAATCCTTGTTTACGTTGTCGCGTCTCCTTTTATTGACTTTTTTTCGCCCCTTCTGTTCTCTTGGTGTTTAAATTTCAAGGCTCTTGGAAAATCAATGATAACTATGGTGGGTCTCTGTTGAGTAGAGCGTCCTGATAGCTACCTCTCTTTGGTAAGAAGAGGCCTTTGAACCACACGGCACTGGAGTTGAAATAGTTTTGTAAGAGGAATGGTGTGATAAACACGAAAACACTACAAGGCACAATCGGCAACCGCTCCACGTGCCCCAGCCCGCTCCCCCACGCCGATCGAAATGCTCGCCGTCGATGAACCTGTAGATATCTGTCGTCAGGCCGGCGGACGCCTCGAGGACCTTGTCGCTCTCCGGCGCCATGGTGGCGCCGCCAGCAACGCCGGGACTCCCGGTGCTCTGCACCAGAGTACGCGCGCGCGCATCATCCTGCCTGCAGGACCCGGGTCTTCGAGCACGTCGTCGTTGGGCGTCTCAAGAGTATCGCCGCGCGCGCAGCCCGCCTTGGTCTCCAGCGCCTCGCCTCCGAGCTGTCCCCCTGTAGCTAGTGTCGTCGGCGCCGACAAATACGGACAGCAGCAGCAGCAGCTTCACCGCACCACGGGTGCGCACGATCGCCGCCTTGCCGTTGTCCTCCATGGCGAGGCCTGTGTGAGCACGCCGATGGACAGCTGCTGCAGCTCCCTGTGCTGCCGCCCGTGCCGCAGTGCCCCGTGCAGGTGGCTCACGGAGAAGAAGACGTTCTCCGCGACCTCCTGCCGGAGCGCCTACCCCGTCGCGGATGCCTGCATCTTCACCAGCTGCAGCGCGCGCTTCACCTGCGACTCCGCCGCGTGTCAGCGTGTGGGTTGCGGAGCAGAGCCGCTGGCGCCCGCGTGAAGCCGATGGTCTTGGCGAGCAGGCCGCGCGTGCTGCCGATCGATCTTGCCGCGAATGGGAAGGGATGAACCTCTTGACTAGTGGATGAGCAGGCCCAGCAGGTTGAGGGGCAGGTGGTCGTACCCGCCGCCGAGGCCTCGTCGTGCTCGTGGGGCGTGGAGCAGGGACATGAGTCATGATGGCGCCGGGGGTGGCGGAGAGCGTTCTGTCTCCTACCTGCCGGCGATCTTGCCTCGCACCTCCTCCCGCTGTTGTACTGGAGACATATTCACAGAGGAAGCGCGGCAGAGCAACATTCCCCCCGCTGTGATGTTGTGTTTGCACCTTGTAGCATTTGTACAGTCTTTTTAATAGTACAAGGAAATCGAGGGCCACCAATTCGTCACCGAGCCGCGTCCATCTCCAACGGTTCACGGAGACCCATACCAAAATTGTGTGCCGAGGAGAGAGAAAATAGAAGACCAAACGAGTTCAATCTCCAACGAAGGAACCCAAACCCAAATTCCATCACCTCCGCCGCCGCCGCCGCTCGCCACCGCCGCCGCGCCCGCTCGCCCGCCGCCCCCTCCCACGCGCTGCTGCCGACGCCCGCCCGCCTCCCGCTCGCCAACGCCGAATCCAAGGCCCACCCACGCCCTTCTCCGTCACCGCCAAGCCGCCAAGCCGCGTGGCCTTGCCGCCGCCGCCGCCAAGCCACAGGCCCGCGCCGCCACCGAAGCCTCCCGCGCGCCGCCGTTGTCGCGGCCCATGATTGAGTCTCCTTCCACCCCCACCGCGGTCTGCTCGCCGGCTCCCGCTGCCGCCGCCTTGCCTCCCCCACCTCCGAGTCCTCCCGTGCGTCGGCGTCCTCGCGGGAGCGCGTTGCCGCGAGGAGCGCGGTGAGCAGCTCGTCCCGCTCGGCGGCCTCGCGCTCGAGCCGCTCAATGCGGGCCCGGAGCGCGGCGGCCTCTGCCTCCGCCTCAGCGAGATGTGAGCGGAGGGACGCGGCCTCGTCCCCGGCAGCCGTTGCTTGCGCGAGGAGGCGGCGCTCGGCCTCCATCCAGGCGTCCTCATGGCCCGTGAAGATCTCGGCGGTGCGGGCGTTGGCCTGAGCGTCCTCGCGGCGGCGTGCGCACAGCTCCGTCGCGCCTATCGACCTTGACTCGGGAAAACGGCGGGCAAGAATGGAGACCTCCAGCTCCGCCGCCTTGCCTCGTCGGTCGCCGTCGCCCGCGCCGGAGAAGGCCGCGCGCGGTCGTCGTTGGAGGAGCTGGAGGAAGAGGGGAGGGGGCAGGCGGCGCGGAACAGGAGCGCGTGACGGTTGGGTCTCGGGGCGAGGAGACTCAATTCTGGGTGGCCAAGCGAGTAGGGAGGAAAATAGGTGCCGCCTTTGGGTCCTCCGTTGGAGGATGTTTTTGAGGGTTTGAGGATCCATTTTGCACTTTATGTGGAAAATGGGTCCTCCGTTGGAGACAGTCTGAAGTTGCATCCAACCTAGAGATAAAGCTCTCATTGTCAGTGAGCCAGGCTCCTGCGCGGCGCATCTTATCCTGCGGTCAGGACTCGCTAATGCAATCCGATGGAGAGGACAAGGAGATGCTGTGGAAGGAGAGGAAATGAGGGGTTCACTGATTTTGGAATACATTTTTACGTGCAATGGCAAATGTCCTTGATCCCTGTAATTGAAATATCGATTGGTAATCTTGTGACTTTGATGATTCGCCAGGCTCGGTTCTATATAAAGAGGCTAGGGATCTGATTAGACTCTATTTTGATTCAGTTGAAGCTATGTAATTCGTGTGCTCATGAGCTTGCTCACTCTAGTCTTATAGTTGGGACCCGGAGCAGTCGTTTGCATGGCTGCATGCATCCCCTCCCAAGCTTTGGAACAAACCTGCTGGTTCTCGATGTCGCTGAACCTGATGTGGATGAATAAATAAAATGAGCTTGATGAAAAAAAATCGATTGGAAATAGGATTACAAGTTATCTCAATGACAATGTTTGACGAGGGGGGAGCCAACTCTCTATGCCATATACACCATGCCAAGGTGCGATTACGCAGCAAAGTACAAAGTATCTGACTTTTTTGGTGGTGGCGAAAATTTGAATGAGGTAGAATTTGTTCTTTAACTTAACGGAAGAATATCAGCTCAATATTACGTTCTTTTTTTTTAATCCCGAGCCCAGCAGGATGTGGTCCATCTTACAGCCCAAGATCAGTCATCGATTCTGGCCCATATGGCAACGTTCGGAAATTCAAACAGGACCAACGAAACATGGGAGGAAATCATCAGAAACACGAAAGATAAGGCAAGTGCTAATGGTACAGCTAAACACCTTCCTGGCAGCTTCCCTGAATCTTGCGGACCCACCTGACAGACTCTCCCGAGTAGCCGTTGACGCGCTCCCACGCGACGACGTCACCTTCCTTGCTAGCAAACGATTCAAATTTCAAAAACTTCTGACCGTTACGGTCTCCTCCCCTTCCTCGTCCTATAAAGTCAAAGGAATCGAATCACCGACACCATCAGCTCCGCCTCCTCGACACCCACGCACGCCTCCGATCTCCCTCCTCTCTCCACCAGTCCACCACCCATGGCGACCGTGGCGGCGGGGAGCAAGAGGGGCGGCGGCCGGGGCCGCAAGGCCCTCGTGGCCGTGCTCGACAACGAGGCCAACATCTCCGCCGGGAAGGCCGACGCTGTCCACTCGTCCGCGCAGAAGGCGAGGCGGGCGCCGTCCAGGACAAGCAAGGCCAAGGCGGCGGCAGCGGCGGCTGCGTCCTCCCCCGTCGCCGCGGCGCCGGCCGACGATATGGCCGAGCTGCAGGGGATGCTGGAGCGGCTGCGGCTGGAGAAGGAGAAGGCGGAGGAGATGGTGCGGGAGCGGGACGAGGTGATCCGGAAGAAGGAGGAGGAGATCGAGACCAGGGAGAAGGAGCAGGAGCGCCTCCAGGCCGAGCTCCGCAAGGTGCAGCGCGTCAAGGAGTTCAAGCCCACCGTGGTAAGTTCGGACAAGCGTCTCTTTGTGCCTTCCTCTTCGATCTGTTCAGATCTGTGACTTTGATTCAGATTCCTTCCGTCATAGTTTCGTAAGCTCGAATTTATCTGATCTCGTTTGATCTCTCCTGCAGAGCATCCCCCTTGTCAAGTCGTTGCTCGAGAAAGACCAGGAAGGGGACGACAAGGGCAAGAAGAAGAAGGGCAAGGGCAAGGCCGGCAACGAGAGGAAGAAGCCCTGCCCGGCGTACGTCCTCTGGTGCAAGGATCAGTGGAACGAGGTGAGATTATCCGTCCAAATCACCCATGATTTCTCCCTTTTCATCTTGCCCTTCATCTGTTTGACGAATTGCCTTGTCCATGGATTTTACAGATCAAGAAGGAGAACCCGGAGGCCGACTTCAAGGATGTGTCCAACCTGCTGGGCGCCAAGTGGAAGGCGCTGGGCGCCGAGGAGAAGAAGCCGTACGAGGAGCGTTACCGGCAGGAGAAGGAGGCCTACCTGCAGGTGGTCGGCCAGGAGAAACGCGAGGCCGAGGCGATGAAGCTGCTCGAGGAGGAGCAGATGCGCTGGACCGCCAAGGAGCTCCTGGAGCAGTACCTAAAGTTCAGGCAGGAGGCCGAGGAGGGCGGGGACGGCAAGAAGGGGAAGAAGAAGAACAACAAGAAGGAGAAGGACCCGGCCAAGCCCAAGGGGCCCATGTCGGCATATTTCCTGTTCATGCAGGAGCGGCGCGCTGCCCTGGTTCGAGAGAGAAGAAAGAACGTGCCTGAGGTGAGGATTGTCTCAGATTTGAATATTTCACGTTCTGTGTTGCTGTAGCATGTCCATTGAACTGATGTGGAGTTCTTGCGTTCTTGTAGATTGGCAAGATCACTGGCGAGGAGTGGAAGGGCATGACAGAGGCTCAGAAGGTTCCCTACGAGAAGGTGAGCTTCCCTTGTCCATGGGAATAGTAGCTTAAGCTGCAACTTCACAGCTTTGAATGCTAACTTACAATGCTGTGTCAGGTTGCGAAGAGCAGAAGGAAGAGTACCTGAAGCAAATGGGGGTGTACAAGCAGAAGAAAATTGAGGTGTGACAGTTGTACACAGCACTCTGGTCATAAAATTCGTGTGTGCCAAATGAATGATGTCTAACGTGAAGATTGTGAAATGTATCAGGAAGCTGCGCCCTGGAGAAGAAGAGGAGGAGCAGAAGAAAATCCTCAGCAAGAGCTCTCCAGCTGCTCAAGAAGAAGGAGAAGACAGATACATCATCAAGGTATCTTCAAGCTCATTGCTAGTCATATGTTACATAATAACGCTGTTAAATTTAGTCTAATAACTGCTGGTCCTTGAACAGAAAACCAAGAACAGAGCCAGAAGAAGAAGCGGAAGAAGCGGGAGAACATTGATCCGAACAGGCCAAAGAAGCCAGCGTCTCCCTCATTCTCTTCAGTAGAATCCCAAATCCCATGCCCCTATTTCTGCCACTTTTGTGCCGCGACATGCTGTTCTGAATCATCTTGGTCACGTAATTTTCAGCAAGGAAGTGAGGAAGCAGCTGCACGAGGAGCGTCCGGGCACCAACAACTCGACGATGAATGCGCTCATCTCCGTGAAGTGGAAGGAGCTGAGTGGTGAGGAGAAGCAGATGTGGAACGATAAGGCTGCAGAGAGCATGGCGGCGTACAAGAAGGAGCTGGAGGAGTACACCAAGGCTCACAGCTCGTCTGCTTGATAGAATGACAGATACCTTTGGGTGCAGTTCAACTGTTGGCTTGGGTTGAACTTTTCTAATAAGGATTCTCATCTCTGAATCCTGTTTAGCATTAGCTTCTTGATTCGTGAACGCTTACTTAGGCTAGATTTGTGAGAGCTGCAATTCTTGTCAGTTTATGGTTGCCATAATTAGTAGAGTAATTTCAGCAAGTGTGATAATAGTTGTTTAGTTCTGGTGATCCGTTCTCTAGCTCAAACGATAGCCAGGTTATCATCCCTGTCTGCTCGTACTAGTCTCATGGATATATTTCACAATTTTAAAGTTTGCAGACATCACACTGAAAACAGTCGGTAACGAGAACCTGGATGGTATGAACATTTTCATTAAGACTTAACATATAGAGAAAATTCCTTCTATGACCTCAAAAAAGTGGTGATTCCTTCCTTGGCCCTTTTCAAATCGAACTTCCCCTATTAGGACAAAACCTTTTTTCGTTTCCTTCCAGGCCCTTCTGTCAATTTTGACACTTAACGGCGTTAAGGGAAGGTAAAAAGACCGTTTTACCCCTGATATAAATAAACTTTAATTCACCTTTGGTACAATATGAAATTTGAATGCAAAAAGCTCAAATTTTGATTAAATTTAAATTAAAACTAATAACATACCTACTTAGTAATTTTCAAATGAAAACCAACCATTAAGATAATTGTGGCATTTCAATAAATTTTTAATAAGATAAATTTTTATTTTGTCAAGGTTTAAAATAGTCTTTACCCTCCACTTAACACCAT
>JAAXCT010003753.1:0-25743 GCA_012490785.1 Eragrostis nindensis | reverse complement strand
TAATAAATGGCAGAATGACTTAACATTCAAATAAGGATAGTGAACAATTCATGACAACAAGGTTTATTCATGAATAGTATAAGAATTATTCCAAGGTTTTCAAAATGGTTACCTTAGAATATACAAGATCAAGAAATTTTTTCAAAATCAAGTTAACATAGAACAATAGATTTTCTATGTTTCTTGAACCATGAAAGTTAAGGTTTTCATGGATCATGTGAAAATCAGGATTGATTCTAGAGACCACATCAACATGGATCAAGTGATCTCTAGGTTAAACAAGTCAAGGAAGATATGGCCTTCAGTTTAAAAGTATTAATAGATTATCGAGCTAGTAAAATAAATGAATATCGTCACAAGGTGAGATAGCTAGACAAAACAATTAGACATACAAAGACACATCGAAATGCTTTGAGAAGGTATTCAAAGATGGTCATACTTCAATTTTTTTTTTTTTTTTTACCAAATGGTGAACAATATAAAAGTTAAGGAATGAGATGATATGATATTCTCATTTCCCTTTTCTTTTTAATAGAAGATGACAATAGGATATGTCTATTCCAAAATGAAGCAAGGAGGCTTAGAGTAGCAATTAGACCTACCTTGCAAATGATCGTTAGTTAGCAAAACTAAGATCTTAAAGTAGGCATGATTTTCAATTTTAAACAAATTGCTACTAGGAAATCGATAGTTAATAGGATAGATAAGAATTAAAATTTTGAGATTTTCCTTATGGATCAGGATCATAAAATTGATTGGTAGTCAAGTGAGAAAATATTCTTATAGATGATAGGTCATAGAAAATCAACACGATGCAATTAAAGATCGGGTTAATTACAGTTCATATGGAAAGATGTATTGATCGGTGTCAAAGCATTTGCGGGTGCAAAACAAGATGATCATAGGCATTAAGGTGTCTTCTAAACAAAATGGTAGAATATTAAAACAATTTGGCAGGTGCTTTATATTCCTACAAAAGGTTTTAATGAAGCATTGATCACATGGAGGATTTTATCCTATGCAACTATGATATTTTGCAAGAAAGATTTGAAATCATCATCATTTTATATGAAAGTGAAGGACATTCAATTTCAAAATGGATCGAATGCACAAATATTTTATGAGTGACAGAAAATTGATTGAGTCAGAAAATCAAGATAATTCATAAGGGTTTCATACGGTGGAGAGGTGCAAAAGAACAACCACGATAGAAGTCAAAAAGTTTGGAAACAAGGATATCGTGGTTATGTAAATGAATTTTATCCTTCTTTCAAATAGTAGAATATGGTTATTGATTTATCAAAGAATAGTGGAAATCAAGTTTTAATGATCTCGCATAAAATGGAAAGAGAAAAATAAATTATTTTTGAAAGAAAGAGGTATGATATGATAATTGTGCACTGTTTATGCTATATATTAAACTAAGTCTACATAAATCAAAAGAGGCAAGGTATGCCAAACTATGAAAGAAGGGAGTATGTGAGAACACGGCATCTTTTGAAATCAAAAGAACCTACAAGAATGATGACCAACATAAGTGGGATATCAATTTAAATACCAAGGAAAAATATTGGCATGCAGGATCGATGCTAAAATGAGATATGGAAATATGGATTAAATTGTTATGAAGTTAACAAAGACTATAACATGGTCTTTATCCCGGAATGGTTGTTATGCATGGAAATGAATCAAAGAAAGTTCACTAAATTAAGTAAGTGAAAGATATGCAATTAGGATAGCACGAGATGTTAAGGTCAACGTATGTTATGGTTAAAATTAGTAAGATGTTATCTAAAGAGAGAGAGAGAGAGTTAGCAGAATTTAAACTATTTATTTAGCATCTACTTTATGTTTCCAAAATAAAACACACCAAAATCACATAAAGCCCCAAAGCGAAAAGAACGAGCAAATCGACCGTAAATGGAAACTCCCGGATTTTTGAAAACACTTTCTTCTTATTAATTATATTCATAGGTCTTTATGGCATAGCACTTTAAAATGCCATATAATCCTACCTTAAATATTTTCTTTCTACGGCCTATATATCCATACCTCCTAAGAATTTTGAGACGAATAAGAGAAGAGATCTTAGTATTTACCATCGCATTCTCACTACATCTTCTTCCTTGTCTCATGATTGATATAGAAGAAATAAGATTAGGAAGAAAATAGATTCAATGTCAAGATGAGATACACGAAGAAATATTTAAAATCAAGATTGAGGAAAAAGAGAACAATATTCTTCTCTCCTTCATCTTTTCTCCTTAGCTAAGAAGAGATGAGAGGGGGTAAATAATTTCTCAAAATCAAATGAAAATATAGATAAGAAGAGAAACTAAGATTTAGGAAAGGTAGAGAAAAATCCCTATATTTTCATTAAATATATTTGAGAATTTTGAAATATGGCTTCAATTTACTAATCTAATCTAACGACCGTCTATCTAGGGTCAACCTGCAGTCAATATAGCTCTGATACCAACTGCAGCGTCCCGGGTAATTAAATCACCCGAAACTCCGTGTTTCCGTACTTGCCCCAGGATCAATGACAAGTACACACGATAATCACAGTGGAATCATAGCCATATCAAAATTTAACTATCAAGTTTATTTGAAATTTACAAATATTGGCTCAATGGCCGACGAAATACCTTAAGAAATAAAACACAAAGGAATTCAAATCTCCAGCGTGTGCCCCGTGTTCATCCACAGGCAATTGACTGGAAGTTGAAACTCCTAAAGAACGGCATCGTTCCTCAACCGAAGTCCTCGTCATCTCTGAAACCAAGTTATCGAGGCAAGCATTGCGGGTGAATAATAGCAAAACTATAATTATATGCAAGGCCAAATAAGGAAGGTATAATATGGGTAAGTTTGCATAAATGAGCAAATGGCAATCTAATCTTGATTAATGAAATAATTACTAATTAAATTGCTTGAATATAAATTGCATAAAGGTAAGTACAAGTAATTATCATATAAATAAAGTGACATACTTGACTTCCATGTCAAGTTCCTACAAAATCATATCTATACCAATTCATATATCAATAATCCTCATGATCAATTTTAATCCCAACATTCTCTAAACAAAGACCTATCTTTAAGGAGCTTGAGACCGCAAGCACGCCATTCGAATGGATTATGACTTTGCAGAGTTTGTACGCTGTACCCATGGACAGTGAGTGACCGTCTGTGGTTTTGCAAGCACCGTGCACTCACGAAGTGTGCACATCGGTATCACGCATGACGTTTTCATTAGCCGTTTGTTAACCTTGCCTTCCCTAAATTGTAAACAATCCCTCCGTACCTACCAACTAACGTCCCAGAGGTACAATTTATCCCCTCCTTCAAATATGGATCGTTAGGCAGGAATTAAAAGGGTACAATTCATTGTATTGGTAAACCTTGAGCCCAAAACCGTAGTGATGGAGTCCCTCTGAATAAAGTACATTATCCATTCATTCTCTACTTCTAGAAGGCAAGGCAACATTCAACTAATTACTTACTTAGCCATGGCCGTCCCATACCAGCATCCATGGTCGCACGATATTTCCCTAAATCAAGATTCAAATGTACCGGTCCTTATGCGATGCGACGGGTCTCCGAAATTATGATTATCAAACAATCATTAATCAAATTTAAAATTATCACATCAAAACCTGTCAACATCTAAATTATCATTATATATCATCAACAATAGTTCCCCATCAACATAATCCGTAAATTTAATGATTATACATGTACTTACATTTATACAAAATATCACCATTCATTTTAGCAAGCTTAATTAGCAATTAATTATATTATGAAGCTTAGAGCGTATGACCATTATGATAACCCAACCTATGGTTACAAGGGGATATGATATAGTTCAACAAAGGGTAAAATCAATAGGTAGTATCTACTATTTCCCGTAATGAACATTTTTAGTGATATAGATTATGCACAGATTTATCTTACAAATTAAGCACTTAAATGCACTTGCAAAATAGGATCAAATGATCAAGGGGGGTGCTTGCCTCGCACCTTTATATACATAATTCATATGACGATCTTCAAGTGTCGATCTTCCTGCGATGAAGTCTTTCGACGACTCACTCACGTCGCATCAATCCACGATCGACAAACACCGAAATCCAAATAAAGCCATCCAAGAAGATCCAACAAAATCTACAATAATTAATAGAAATATTTCGAATAAAAACCAAAGAGCATGATTATGGAATGCACTACATGAAAATAAATATGTATTCGGAGTTCGTACGAACGGACCACGCGTATCGAATTCTTTCGATAAATAAATAGAAGAAGGAATATTAGGGTTCTCGCGACTCCATTTATTCTACGGTGTTAATTTGCTAAGAGATATATTCCTGGCCTTATAATGGCCATATTCACCTAGACAAGTTATTTATTTAGTTTCTTTTAAAGAAAAGCATGCATGTGTTATTTAAATGGATTAATGTGAAGCTAACATGATGGTATGCATAGATATTTATTTACTAAATCTCTAAAGGAAACTGGTGAGATGCATATGGCTTATTGACGGTGATTGCGTGCATATCTATTATATTAAATCTATAATTTTTTCTATTATTAAACATGGCGTTGTTCAAGCAAACATAAATAACAAACTAAATTTACGTAGCATTATTTTTACAATGATTTTACATGTAAAATAAAGTTACATGCTTCTATGCATATGGAGACATTCCTAGGTATTAATATCTTAACTAATCTTCTACAAGTATTTATATGCCTTATGAATACATATGACATAGTTAAGGATATGTTTCTTTTAAACTAAATTATTTACAGATGGCATGTTCTAAAGATTTATTTTACATGATTCAAATATTATGAATATGGTGCTATATGCACATGTGACTTAAGTATTTAAATAAAACAAGAATGCGTGTATAAACTATAGGCATGGAAAACATACATGTTGTTTATGCATATTTTCAAACTAAATCTAATTACTAATGTTTTCTCATTCTTCATTAAATAAATTATTTATGTATGGTTATGTGTATGCATATGATGCACAACATATATTTATGGGCATGAGTTGTAAATAAACCTACATGCACATACATAAGTAATATTTTTTTTTACTTAGGTTAATTAGTTTAACATTTAAAGTAAGTCTCGGACAACAACTAGCATGTGAGTAACTATGTATGAGGAGTATGTAAGATCTACGTGTATATTTTACTTATAGCAATATAATGCAAATGGTTATGTACATATTCAAACTATTTTCTATAGGAAGAACTATACAATTATCATAAGAACTATGTAGGCATAAAATGAATATTTATTATCAACATGTCCTATAGTTTAATTTTGGAAAACAGTAGCAAAGGGTTCTCAAAATATTAAGAACAAACTAGTAGATAAAAGAAATATGCACCTAGCAATTCCAATAGATGATGCATAGGCATAGTTATTTTCCTATTAAAAATTGTGTAGAAAAGATACATATGGAGTATAAGGCAAGCATATCTACTTAAGCAAATAAAGTGTAACATCTCTATTTTTATCAAAACAGTACTACCAGCAGCTTTTAGTGTGAGATTGTATACATATCTATTATACAAATAACCATCATATTCTCATAAAGAAACATGTTATTTCTTAAGAAATATAGCAACTCTAGCTATTTAATTTTCCTAGCAATATTTCCTATGATCAATTATAGGTCAACCATGAGAATAGGTTTTGAAGGGCTTAAGAAACAACCTAGTTCTTTTTATTTCCCTATACAAATTTTCTAAGTAAATATTTTTAACAAAGCACATAAAGCTAACCTATTCTATTCTATAAATGTTTCCTAACACATATATCAAATTATGGTGGGAAAAGCAAGGTAAATACTTTAGAAAATATTATAGCATTTTTCCTAATTTTTCTGAAATTTATTCGAGTGAAAAAGGCCTAATTGAAATTGGACCAATCAGAAATGCCACGTGCCGGCTTAGGGTTCTTTAATTCAAAATCACACGCGTACAGTAAACGCGGTGCCGCGCGCTCGTCGGCGGCGAAGCAAGGCCGGGCGACGACGACATCATGCACCATTCGACGGGTGAGGTCAAGAGCTACCTTCCGTGTCTCTCTCGTCGGCGATGGCGGCTTTTAGCGGCGGAACGGCGACGACCTAATCGGCGCGGTGGCAGGGCGACATCGCGGCGCAAGATAGATAGCGTGGCCTCGAGTGTATGTGGGTAGAGTAGTTCCTACGAGTCACATAGGAGCTCACCGAGCTGTTTCCTGAGGCGGTGGTGATCGGAGATGGCCGGGCGACGACCAGCGGCGCGGAACAGGGGAGGCAACGACGACAAGAGGTATCCGCCCAAAACCTTGGAACAAAAGCAAGGGAAGAGGATAAGTATCGCCTAAGGGTGCTAAAATAACAAGAATTTGACGAAATCATCACCGGAGAAGCTTCATTGTCAGCAATGGCGGCGGCGGCCCGAATTGGGGGAAAATGGAAATTCTCGGGCTCTGATTGACGGATACAGTTATTGTTAAGCTCTAGAGGATCAGGATGGCAAGAGGAAGCCATTTGAGTGATAGCTTAGGGTTTTATAGAACGAAGAGGCGGTAACGGCGGGTGGCTGCCATGCGACCTCCACTGTCAAAGAGAAAGGGGAAAAAGGAGGGAGGCCTCCGGAAGGCGCGAGGTGGTGAGGAGGGGTCGAGGGGCGACGAGCGTGCCGCGTAGCCTGGCGCACAGGGCGCGGAGTGCGTGGCGAGGCCGTGGGGGTGGGGCGGGCGGCGCGCGACTTGACCTTCGGGCACGAGGAAGACGACGGCGAGAGGAGGCGGTTCGCGAGCAGGCCGAGCTGGGTTGGCGTGGGCGAGGCGGTGACGAGCGGGCCGAACAGGTAAGTTCTTTCCCTTTTCTTTTTTTTCTTTATTTTCTAATGGGCCGAGCCCGGGATGAAGCCCTGATGAATTAAAGAGTTTTCTATTTATACAACGGCAGAAAGCTTCTACTATTTTTCTCCCAAAGCAAACGTGCTCTATAAATTTTGAAAATTTCACAGAAATTAAGTTTCCATGATTGCGACCTATGGTGAATTTTGGGGAATTTTTGTCTAAGCCAATTTCCCTAGAAAATTCAAACAAAATTCTGTGCAACATGAAATGCATTATATGCATGAGTTAAAAATAATCCAATTATAAAATTTAAATATGCAAATCAACTCCAAACATTTCAAACCTCAAATAAGAACATCTCAAATCAAAATCATACGAAAATTATTTATTTCAACCAAAAGTGACTTAGGTTATCATTTTATTCAAAACATTTGCATCTAATTCATTTTGAATTCTCGAGGCTTTAGGTTAAGGAGTGATTAACGTTCTTAAAAACGATAGCCTAGGGGCTGGGATGTTACAGTCTACCCCCCTTAAAAGAATCTCGTCCCGAGATTCCGCAAAGTGTTAGTGTGGTTAGGTTTTGAAGGTAACTCTCCATTGATTGCTAATCTCTTCATTTTCGACATGTCATTCATGGGGGACGATCTTCGTACACTTGCTCCGCTTCCTTGAAAATTTTCTACGAGTAGTACTCCTATTCGTTCATAGCTAGCAATGAATGTTAGGGAGATTTGGTTACAAAGGTGAATCTCCAGTCTTTGTTAATTTCTCCATCTTCAGCACGCCATGTGCGGGGACAATCTTCACACACTTGTGTTATTTCCTCTTCGATACGGTTGATTTCTTGAAATTTTCTTCCTGTAGTATTTCTTTCCTACGCATTCATCGAAACGTTGTTTCAAGAAGGAGGGACTTTCAAAGAAACCACTTAGCATTCATTAGCATTTGTTAGTAAGAATTGTTAAAACTCTTCTTCGGCTCCATGGGGAGTTAGAGGGTGTGATCAAAAGATTCGTCAAGGTTAGATACATTTACGCCCTACACCCCCCCTTAATAAATTTTTAACCTATTATTTATAAAACATTTTAAAATGCTACGCACAACATATAAAGTTAGTTCCTTCACCTTCAAGGCCCGAGGACGACGAGCGCTATCCATGTAGTCCACTTGTTCTTTCTTGATATAGTTAGTTTTTTTTGTACCTGGAATATTCTTCATAAACTTTGCTTCTTGTCGGCCTGAATCTCCATCTTCCAAGGTGAAATGGAGGTTATTATCAAGTCTCTTTTGCGTAGTTATGATAAAAAATGTAGCTCGTAGTGAGGGTTAACATATAGTTCTTAGTTGTAGTTTTTCGACAAAGGTTAGTAGGCACATATGATCAAGGGTAAAGTTAATTTTATTCAACTTAATGCATAGAGGCCTTCAAAAATAAATTTTGAAACAAAAGAAAATTTAATCATATTTTGTATTCATTAATGGATAGTCATATAAAAAGGATACTACGATATTTTAAAATTACAAGGAAGTTTTTGATGAAATAATCTATTGAAGAATGGAGACAAGAGTGGTAGGTAGTAATCCAATGGAGTTTTAGGATCATGTAAGCAATTGAATTTATAATGGTGAAACAAAACCATTATGATTGGTTATGGAACAATTTTGAATGCCACGAGTCCCAATAAATGAATAAGGGAAAAATTTCTTATGTTCAAAGAAATATGAGGTTTTCAAATCGTAAGAATGTTTTTATAAATTTTAACCTACCAAGAATGGAAGTCAAAATCAATAGGTTAGCGTTCCAATGGAATTCGAACTCGGGAAACGGATGATTTTACAAAGATAAAGTAAAATCAATAGGATTGGTTTTTAAATGACTCGAATGGCATGTTGGTCATTGAAGGGTATATGAGCACAACACTTGCCATCCGAGAAGAATGGCAACCAATCCTTGCAATCGAAATTGCTAGTGAGAACATCAAGGTTGGTTTAGGAACCTACTCCAAGGTTTACGAGGCAAGTTCTTTAGGACAAGATCAAAACAAATTTTTTTGGAGCAAGTCAATATGGATTTAATAAAATAAGGAGGGATTCTAAATATACAATCATGCGACATACGACAATATGGGCATGTGTAACAATGTGATACAATAATTATTAAAGTACGATCAGCGAATTGGTAATAAATGGCAGAATGACTTAACATTCAAATAAGGATAGTGAACAATTCATGACAACAAGGTTTATTCATGAATAGTATAAGAATTATCCAAGGTTTTCAAAATGGTTACCTTAGAATATACAAGATCAAGAAATTTTTCAAAATCAAGTTAACATAGAACAATAGATTTCTATGTTTCTTGAACCATGAAAGTTAAGGTTTCATCGGATCATGTGAAAATCAGGATTGATTCTAGAGACCACATCAACATGGATCAAGTGATCTCTAGGTTAAACAAGTCAAGGAAGATATGGCCTTCAGTTTAAAATTATAGATTATCGAGCTAGTAAATAAATGAATATCGTCACAAGGTGAGATAGCTAGACAAAACAATTAGACATACAAAGACAACATCGAAATGCTTGAGAAGGTATTCAAAGATGGTCATACCTTCAATTTTTTTTTTTTTTTTTTTACCAAATGGTGAACAGA
This sequence comes from Eragrostis nindensis, assembly GCA_012490785.1. NCBI lineage: Eukaryota > Viridiplantae > Streptophyta > Magnoliopsida > Poales > Poaceae > Eragrostis > Eragrostis nindensis. Next base: position 16,202 of record JAAXCT010003753.1, on the reverse strand, counting down.
TAGAAAGTTAAGGAATGAGATGATATGATATTCTCATTTCCCTTTTCTTTTTAATAGAAGATGACAATAGGATATGTCTATTCAAAATGAAGCAAGGAGGCTTAGAGTAGCAATTAGACCTACCTTGCAAATGATCGTTAGTTAGCAAAACTAAGATCTTAAAGTAGGCATGATTTTCAAATTTTAAACAATTGCTACTAGGAAATCGATAGTTAATAGGATAGATAAGAATTAAAATTTTGAGATTTTCCTTATGGATCAAGGATCATAAAATTGATTGGTAGTCAAGTGAGAAAATATTCTTATAGATGATAGGTCATAGAAATCAAACACCGATGGTCAATTAAAAGATCGGGTTAATACAGTTCATATGGAAAGATGTATTGATCGGTGTCAAAGCATTTTGCGGGTGCAAAACAAGATGATCATAGGCATTAATGTGGTCTTCTAAACAAAATGGTAGAATATTAAACAAATTTGGCAGGTGCTTTATATTCCTACAAAAGGTTTTAATGAAGCATTGATCACATGGAGGATTTTATCCTATGCAACTATGATATTTTGCAAGAAAGATTTTGAAATCATCATCATTTTATATGAAAGTGAAGGACATTCAAATTTCAAAATGGATCGAATGCACAAATATTTTATGAGTGACAGAAAAATTGATTGAGTCAGAAAATCAAGATAATTCATAAGGGTTTCATACGGTGAGAGGTGCAAAAGAACAACCGATAGAAGTCAAAAAGTTTTGAAACAAGGATATCGTGGTTATGTAAATGAATTTTATCCTTCTTTCAAATAGTAGAATATGGTTATTGATTTATCAAAGAATAGTGGAAATCAAGTTTATGATCTCGCATAAAATGGAAAGAGAAAAATAAATTATTTTTGAAAGAAAGAGGTATGATATGATAATTGTGCACTGTTTATGCTATATATTAAACTAAGTCTACATAAATCAAAGAGGCAAGGTATGCCAAACTATGAAAGAAGGGAGTATGTGAGAACACGGCATCTTTTGAAATCAAAAGAACCTACAAAGAATGATGACAACATAAGTGGGATATCAATTTAAATACCAAGGAAAATATTTGGCATGCAGGATCGATGCTAAAATGAGTATGGAAATATGGATTAAATTGTTATGAAGTTAACAAAGAATATAACATGGTCTTTATCCCGGAATGGTTGTTATGCATGGAAATGAATCAAAGAAAAGTTCAACTTAATTAAGTAAGTGAAAGATATGCAATTAGGATAGCACGAGATGTTAAGGTCAACGTATGTTATGGTTAAAATTAGTAAGATGTTATCTAAAGAGAGAGAGAGAGAGTTAGCAGAATTTAAAACTATTTATTTTAGCATCTACTACTTTATGTTTCCAAAATAAACACACCAAAATCACATAAAGCACCAAAGCGAAAAGAACGAGCAAATCGACCGTAAATGGAAACTCCGGGATTTTTGAAAACACTTTTCTTCTTATTAATTATATTCATAGGTCTTTATGGCATAGCACTTTTAAATGCCATATAATCCTACTTAATATTTTCTTTCTACGGCCTATATCCATACCTCCTAAGAAATTTTGAGACGAATAAGAGAAGAGATCTTAGTATTTACCATCGCATTCTCACTACATCTTCTTCCTTGTCTCATGATTGATATAGACGAAATAAGATTAGGAAGAAAATAGATTCAATGTCAAGATGAGATACACGAAAGAATATTTAAAATCAAGATTGAGGAAAAAGAGAACAATTCTTCTTCTCCTTCATCTTTTCTCCTTAGCTAAGAAAGAGATGAGAGGGGGTAAATAATTTCTCAAAATCAAATGAAAATATAGATAAGAAGAGAAACTAAGATTTAGGAAAGGTAGAGAAAAATCCCTATATTTTCATTAAATATATTTGAGAATTTTGAAAATATGGCTTCAATTTACTAATCTAATCTAACGACCGGTCTATCTAGGGTCAACCTGCAGTCAATATAGCTCTGATACCAACTGCAGCGTCCCGGGTAATTAAATCACCCGAAACTCCGTGTTTTCCGTACTTGCCCCAGGATCAATGACAAGTACACACGATAATCACAGTGGAATCATAGCCATATCAAATTTAACTATCAAGTTATTTGAAATTTACAAATATTGGCTCAATGGCCGACGAAATACTTAAGAAATAAAACACAAAGGAATTCAAATCTCCAGCGTGTGCCCCGTGTTCATCCCACAGGCAATTGACTGGAAGTTGAACTCCTAGAAAAACGGCATCGTTCCTCACCGAAGTCCTCGTCATCTCTGAAACCAAGTTATCGGAGGCAAGCATTGCGGTGAATAATAGCAAAACTATAATTATATGCAAGGCCAAATAAAGGAAGGTATAATATGGGTAAGTTTGCATAATGAGCAAATGGCAATCTAATCTTGATTAATGAAATAATTACTAAATTAAATTGTGCTTGAATATAATTGCATAAAGGTAAGTACAAGTAATTATCATATAAATAAAGTGACATACTTGACTTCCATGTCAAGTTCCTACAAAATCATTATCTATACCAATTCATATATCAATAATCCTCATGATCAATTTTAATCCCAACCATTCTCTAAACAAAGACCTATCTTTAAGGAGCTTGAGACCGCAAGCACGGCCATTCGAATGGATTATGACTTTGCAGAGTTTGTACGCTGTACCCATGGACAGTGAGTGAACCGTCTGTGGTGTTGCAAGCACCGTGCACTCACGAAGTGTGCACATCGGTATCACGCATGACGTTTTCATTAGCCGTTTGTTAACCTTGCCTTCCCTAAATTGTAAACAATCCCTCCGTACCTACCAACTAACGTCCCAGAGGTACAATTTATCCCCTCCTTCAAATATGGATCGTTAGCAGGAATTAAAAGGGTACAATTCATTGTATTGGTAAACCTTGAGCCCAAAACCGTAGTGATGGAGGTCCCTCTGAATAAAGTACATTATCCATTCATTCTTCTACTTCTAGAAGGCAAGGCAACATTCAACTAATTACTTAGCCATGGCCGTCCCATACCAGCATCCATGGTCGCACGATATTTCCCTAAATCAAGATTCAAATGTACCGGTCCTTATGCGATGCGACGGGTCTCCGAAATTATGATTATCAAACAATCATTAATCAAATTTAAAATTATCACATCAAAACCTGTCAACATCTAAATTATCATTATTATCATCAACAATAGTTCCCCATCAACATAATCCGTAAATTTAATGATTATACATGTACTTACATTTATACAAAATATCACCATTCATTTTAGCAAGCTTAATTAGCAATTAATTATATTATGAAGCTTAGAGCGTATGACCATTATGATAACCCAACCTATGGTTACAAGGGGATATGATATAGTTCAACAAAGGGGTAAAATCAATAGGTAGTATCTACTATTTCCCGTAATGAACATTTTTAGTGATATAGATTATGCACAGATTTATCTTACAAATTAAGCACTTAAATGCACTTGCAAAAATAGGATCAAAATGATCAAGGGGGTGTGCTTGCCTCGCACCTTTATATACATATCATATGACGATCTTCAAGTGTCGATCTTCCTCGATGAAGTCTTTCGACGACTCACTCACGTGCGCATCAATCCACGATCGACAAACACCGAGAAATCCAAATAAAGCCATCCAAGAAGATCCAACAAAATCTACAATAATTAATAGAAATTTTCGAATAAAAACCAAAGAGCATGATTATGGAATGCACTACATGAAATAAAATGTATTCGGAGTTCGTACGAACGGACCACGCGTATCGAATTCTTTCGATAAATAAAAAAGAAGGATATTAGGGTTCTCGCGACTCCATTTATTCTACGGTGTTAATTTGCTAGAGATATATTCCTGGCCTTATAATGGCCATATTCACCTAGACAAGTTATTTATTTAGTTTCTTTTAAATAGAAAAGCTGCATGTGTTATTAAATGGATTAATGTGAAGCTAACATGATGGTATGCATAGATATTTATTTACTAAATCTCTAAAGGAAACATGGTGAGATGCATATGGCTTATTGACGGTGATTGCGTGCATATCTATTATATTAATCTATAATTATTTCTATTATTAAACATGGCGTTGTTCAAGCAAACATAAATAACAAACTAAATTTACGTAGCAATTATTTTTACAATGATTTTACATGTAAAATAAAGTTACATGCTTCTAATGCATATGGAGACATTCCTAGTATTAATATCTTAACTAATCTTCTACAAGTATTTATATGCCTTTATGAATACATATGACATAGTTAAGGATATGTTTCTTTTAAACTAAATTATTTACAGATGGCATGTTCTAAAGATTTATTTTACATGATTCAAATATTATGAATATGGTGCTATATGCACATGTGACTTAAGTATTTAAATAAAACAAGAATGCGGTATAAACTATAGGCATGGAAAACATACATGTTGTTTATATGCATATTTCAAACTAAATCTAATTACTAATGTTTTCTCATTCTTCATTAAATAAATTATTTATGTATGGTTATGTGTATGCATATGATGCACAACATATTTATGGGCATGAGTTGTAAATAAACCTACATGCACATACATAAGTAATATGTTTTTTTTTTACTTAGGTTAATTAGTTTAACATTTAAAGTAAGTCTCGGACAACAACTAGCATGTGAGTAACTATGTATGAGGAGTATGGTAAGATCTACGTGTATATTTTACTTATAGCAATATAATGCAAATGGTTATGTACATATTCAAACTATTTTCTATAGGAAGAACTATACAATTATCATAAGAACTATGTAGGCATAAATTTGAATATTTATTTATCAACATGTCCTATAGTTTAATTTTGGAAAACAGTAGCAAGGGTTCTCAAAATATAAGAAACAAACTAGTAGATAAAAAAGAATATGCACCTAGCAATTCCAATAGGATGATGCATAAGGCATAGTTATTTTCCTATTAAAATTGTGTAGAAAAGATACATATGGAGTATAAGGCAAGCATATCTACTTAAGCAAATAAAGTGTAACATCTCTATTTTTATCAAAACAGTACTACCAGCAGCTTTTAGTGTGAGATTGTATACATATCTATTATACAAATAACCATCATATTCTCATAAAGAAACATGTTATTTCTTAAGAAATATAGCAACTCTAGCTATTTAATTTTCTCCTAGCAATATTCCTATGATCAATTATAGGTCAACCATGAGAATAGGTTTTGAAGGGCTTAAGAAACAACCTAGTTCTTTTTATTTCTCTATACAAATTTTCTAAGTAAAATATTTTTAAACAAAGCACATAAGCTAACCTATTCTATTCTATAAATGTTTCCTAAACACATATATCAAATTATGGTGGGAAAGGAAGGTAAATACTTTAGAAAATATTATAGCATTTTTCCTAATTTTTCTGAAATTTATTCGAGTGAAAAAGGCCTAATTGAAATTGGACCAATCAGAAAATGCCACGTGCCGCTTAGGGTTTCTTTAATTCAAAATCACACGCGTACATAAACGCGGTGACCGCGCGGCTCGTCGGCGGCGAACAAGGCCGGGCGACGACGACATCATGCACCATTCGACGGGTGAGGTCAAGAGCTACCTTCCGGTAGTCTCCTCGTCGGCGATGGCGGCTTGTAGCGGCGGAACGGCGACGACCTAATCGGCGCGGTGGCAGGGCGACATCGCGGCGCAAGATAGATAGCGTGGCCTCGAGTGTATGTGGGTAGAGTAGTTCCTACGAGTCACATAGGAGCTCACCGAGCTGTTTCCTGAGCGGTGGTGATCGGAGATGGCCGGGCGACGACCAGCGGCGGCGGAACAGGGGAGGCAACGACGACAAGAGGTATCCGCCCAAACCTTGGAACAAAAGCAAGGGGAAGAGGATAAGTATCGCCTAAGGGTGCTAAAATAACAAGAATTTGACGAAATCATCACCGGAGAAGCTTCAATTGTCAGCAATGGCGGCGGCGGCCGAATTGGGGGAAAATGGAAATTCTCAGGCTCTGATTGACGGATACAGTTATTGTTAAGCTCTAGAGATCAGGATGGCAAGAGGAAGCCATTTGAGTGATAGCTTAGGGTTTTTATAGAACGAAGAGGCGGTAACGGCGGGTGGCTGCCATGCGACCTCCACTGTCAGAGAGAAAGGGGAAAAAGGGAGGAGGCCTCCGAAGGCGCGAGGTGGTGCAGGAGGGGTCGAGGGGCGACGAGCGTGCCGCGTAGCCTGGGCGCACAGGGCGAGGGAGTGCGTGGCGAGGCCGTGGTGGTCGGGCGGCGGCGGCGACTTGACCTTCGGGCACGAGGAAGACGACGGCGAGAGGAGGCGGTTCGCGAGCAGGCCGAGCTGGGTTGGCGTGGGCCGAGGCGGTGACGAGCGGGCCGAACAGGTAATTTCTTTCCCTTTTCTTTTTTTTCTTTTTTTCTAAAAGGAAGGGCCGAGCCCGGGATGAAGCCCATGATGAATTAAAGAGTTTTCTATTTATACAACGGCAGAAAGCTTCTACTATTTTTTCTCCCAAAGCAAACGTGCTCTATAAATTTTGAAAATTTCACAGAAATTAAGTTTCCATGATTGCGACCTATGGTGAATTTTGGGGAATTTTTGTCTAAGCCCAATTTCCCTAGAAAATTCAAACAAAATTCTGTGCAACATGAAATGCATTATATGCATGAGTTAAAATAATCCAATTATAAAATTTAAATATGCAAATCAACTCCAAACATTTCAAACCTCAAATAAGAACATCTCAAATCAAAATCATACGAAAATTATTTATTCAACCAAAAGTGACTTAGGTTATCATTTTATTCAAAACATTTGCATCTAATTCATTTGAATTCTCGAGGCTTTAGGTTAGAGGTGATTAACGTTCTTAAAAACGATAGCCTAGGGCTGGGATGTTACAATAGTTCCCATGGGAAAACACAAAAAAACGTGAGTTTACTTGCAAACGAAGCAAACCGGGCTCATTTGAGTTGTTTCAGAGCCGTGCGGGTGAAGTCAGTTCTCTTTTGGTCAAAATGACCCGAGAAGCGTTCTTTTTCACTTGTTATGATGTGTTTGATGTAATTGGATGGTTCCTATGGGAAAACACTCAAAAACGTGAGTTTACTTGCAAACGAAGCAAACCGGGCTCATTTGGAGCTGTTTCGGAGCTGTTCGGGTGAATTCGGAGCTCTTTCGGTCAAAATGACCCGAGAAGCGTTCTTTTTCACTTGTTATGATGTGTTTGATGTAATTGGATGGTTCTCATGGGAAAACACTCAAAAACGTGAGTTTACTTGCAAACGAAGCAAACCGGGCTCATTTGGAGCTGTTTCGGAGCCGTTCGGGTGAATTCGGAGCTCTTTCGGTCAAAATGACCCGAGATACGTTCTTTTTCACTTGTTATGATGTGTTTGATGTAATTGGATGGTTCCCATGGGAAAACACTCAAAAACATGAATTTACTTGCAAATGAAGCGAACCGGCCGTTTCGGAGCCGTTCGGGTGAATTCGGAGCTCTTTCGGTCAAAATGACCCGAGAATCATTCTTTTTAACTTGTTAAGATGTGTTTGATGTAATTGGATGGTTCCGTTGGGAAAACACTCAAAAACGTGAGTTTACTTGCAGCGAAGCAAACCGGGCCGTTTTCGGAGCCGTTCGGTGAATTCGGTGCTCTTTCGGTCACAATGACCCGAGAAGCGTTCTTCTTTCACTTGTTATGACGTGTCTGATGTAATTGGATGCTTTATGTGAAACACTCAAAAAACGTGAGCTTACTTGCAAACGATGCAAACCGGGCCGTTTCGGAGCTGTTCGGGTGAATTCGGTGCTCTTTCGGTCAAAATGACCCGAGAAGCGTTCTTTTTCACTTGTTATGATGTGTTTGATGTAATTGGATGGTTCCCTTGGGAAAACACTCAAAAACGTGAGTTTACTTGCAAACGAAGCAAACCGGGCCGTTTCGGAGCCGTTCGGGTGAATTCGGAGCTCTTTCGGTCAAAATGACCCGAGAAGCGTTCTTTTCACTTGTTATATGTGTTCGATGTAATTGGATGGTTCCCAAAGGAAAACTCTAAAAACATGAGTTTACTTGCAAACGAAACAAACCGGGCTCATTCGGAGCTGTTTCGGAGCCGTTCGGGTGAATTCGGAGCTCTTTCGGTCAAAATGACTCGAGAAGCGTTCTTTTTCACTTGTTATGATGTGTTTGATGTAATTGGATGGTTCCCATGGGAAAACACTAAAAAACGTGAGTTTACTTGCAAACGAAGCAAACCGGGCTCATTTGGAGCTGTTTCAGAGCCGTTCGGGTGAATTCGGTGCTCTTTCGGTCAAAATGACCCGAGAAGCGTTCTTTTTCACTTGTTATGATGTGTTTGATGTAATTGGATGGTTCCCATGGGAAAACACTCAAAAACGTGAGTTTACTTGCAAACGAAGCAAACCGGGCTGATTTGGAGCTGTTTCGGAGCTGTTCGGGTGAATTCGGTGCTCTTTCGGTCAAAATGACCCGAGAAGCGTTCTTTTTCACTTGTTATGATGTGTTTGATGTAATTGGATGGTTCCCATGGGAAAACACTCAAAAACTGAGTTTACTTGCAAACGAAGCAAACCGGGCTCATTTGGAGCTGTTTCTAGCGTTCGGGTGAACACTCTAAAACGTGAGTTTACTTGCAAGCGAAGCAAATCAGGCCTTTCGGAGCTGTTCGGGTGAATTTGTGCTCTTTCAGTCAAAATGACCCGAGAAGCGTTCTTTTTCACTTGTTTTGATTTGTTTATTAATTGGATGGTTCCATGTGAAACACTCAAAAACGTGAGTTTACTTGCAAACGAAGCAAACCGGGCCGTTTCGGAGCTGTTCGGGTGAATTCAGTGCTCTTTCGGTCAAAATGACCCGAGAAGCGTTCTTTTTCACTTGTTATGATGTGTTTGATGTAATTGGATGGTTCCCATGGGAAGACACTCAAAAACGTGAGTTTACTTGCAAACGAAGCAAACCGGCTCATTTGGAGCTGTTTCGGAGCCGTTCGGGTGAATTCGGAGCTCTTTCGGTCAAAATGACCCGAGAAGCGTTCTTTTTCACTTGTTATGATGTGTTTGATGTAATTGGATGGTTCCCATGGGAAAACACTCAAAACGTGAGTTTACTTGCAAACGAAGCAAACCGGGCTCATTTGGAGCTGTTTCAGAGCCGTTCGGGTGAATTCGGAGCTCTTTCTGTCAAAATGACCCGAGAAGCGTTCTTTTTCACTTGTTATGATGTGTTTGATGTAATTGGATGGTTCCCATGGGAAAACACTCAAAAACGTGAGTTTACTTGCAAGCGAAGCAAATCGGGCCGTTTCGGAGCCGTTCGGGTGAATTCGGTGCTCTTTCGTCAAAATGACCCGAGAAGCGTTCTTTTTCACTTGTTATGATGTGTTTGATGTAATTGGATGGTTTCCATGTGGAAACACTCAAAAACGTGAGTTTACTTGCAAACGAAGCAAACCGGGCCGTTTCGGAGCTGTTCGGGTGAATTCAGTGCTCTTTCGGTCAAAATGACCCGAGAAGCGTTCTTTTTCACTTGTTATGATGTGTTTGATGTAATTGGATGGTTCCCATGGGAAAACACTAAAAAACGTGAGTTTACTTGCAAACGAAGCAAACCGGGCTCATTTGGAGCTGTTTCGGAGCCGTTCGGGTGAATTCGGAGCTCTTTCGGTCAAAATGACCCGAGAAGCGTTCTTTTTCACTTGTTATGATGTGTTTGATGTAATTGGATGGTTCCCATAGGAAAACACTCAAAAACGTGAATTTACTTGCAAATGAAGCAAACCGGCCGTTTCGGAGCCGTTCGGGTGAATTCGGAGCTCTTTCGGTCAAAATGACCCGAGAATCGTTCTTTTTCACTTGTTATGATGTGTTTGATGTAATTGGATGGTTCCCATGGAAAACACTCAAAAACGTGAGTTTACTTGCAAACGAAGCAAACCGGGCTCATTTGGAGCTGTTTCGGAGCCGTTCGGGTGAATTCGGTGCTCTTTCGGTCAAAATGACCCGAGAAGCGTTCTTTTTCACTTGTTATGATGTGTTTGATGTAATTGGATGGTTCCCATGGGAAAACACTCGAAAACATGAGTTTACTTGCAAACGAAGCAAACCGGGCCGTTTCGGAGCTATTCGGGTGAATTCGGTGCTCTTTCGGTCAAAATGACCCGAGAAGCGTTCTTTTTCACTTGTTATGATTTGTATGATGTATTAAATGGTTCCCATGGGAAAACACTCAAAAACGTGAGTTTGCTTGCTTGCAAACGAAGCAAACCGGGCTCATTTGGAGTTGTTTCGGAGCCGTTCGGGTGAAGCCAGTACTCTTTCGGTCAAAATGACCCGAGATACGTTCTTTTTCACTTGTTATGATGTGTTTGATGTAATTGGATGGTTTCCATGTGAAAACACTCAAAAACATGAGTTTACTTGCAAATGAAGCAAACCGGGCCGTTTCGGAGCCGTTCGGGTGAATTCAAGCTCTTTCGGTCAAAATGACCCGAGAATCGTTCTTTTTCACTTGTTATGATGTGTTTGATGTAATTGGATGGTTCCCTTGGGAAAACTCTCAAAACGTGAGTTCACTTACAAACGAAGCAAACCGGGCTCATTTGGAGCTGTTTCGGAGCCGTTCGGGTGAAGTCAGTGCTCTTTCGGTCAAAATGACCCGAGAAGCGTTCTTTTTCACTTGTTATGATGTGTTTGATGTAATTGGATGGTTCCCATGGGAAAACACTCAAAAACGTGAGTTTACTTGCAAACGAAGCAAACCGGGCTCATTTGGAGCTGTTTCAGAGCCGTTCGGGTGAATTCGGAGCTCTTTCGGTCAAAATGACCCGAGAAGCGTTCATTTTCACTTGTTATGATGTGTTTGATGTAATTGGATGGTTCCCATGGGAAAACACTCAAAAACGTGAGTTTACTTGCAAACGAAGCAAACCGGGCCGTTTCGGAGCCGTTCGGGTGAATTCGGTGCTCTTTCAGTCAAATGACCCGAGAAGCGTTCTTTTTCACTTGTTATGATGTGTTTGATGTAATTGGATGTTTCCATGGGGAAACACTCAAAAACGTGAGTTTACTTGCAAACGAAGCAAACCGGGCCGTTTCGGAGCTGTTCGGGTGAATTCAGTGCTCTTTCGGTCAAAATGACCCGAGAAGCGTTCTTTTTCACTTGTTATGATGTGTTTGATGTAATTGGATGGTTCCCATGGGAAAGCACTAAAAAACGTGAGTTTACTTGCAAACGAAGCAAACCGGGCTCATTTGGAGCTGTTTCGGAGCCGTTCGGGTGAATTCAGTGCTCTTTCGGTCAAAATGACCCGAGAAGCGTTCTTTTTCACTTGTTATGATGTGTTTGATGTAATTGGATGGTTCCCATGGGAAAACACTAAAAAACGTGAGTTTACTTGCAAACGAAGCAAACCGGGCTCATTTGGAGCTGTTTCGGAGCCGTTCGGGTGAATTCGGAGCTCTTTCGGTCAAAATGACCCGAGAAGCGTTCTTTTTCACTTGTTATGATGTGTTTGATGTAATTGGATGGTTCCCATAGGAAAACACTCAAAACGTGAGTTTACTTGCAAATGAAGCAAACCGGCCGTTTCGGAGCCGTTCGGGTGAATTCGGAGCTCTTTCGGTCAAAATGACCCGAGAAGCGTTCTTTTTCACTTGTTATGATGTGTTTGATGTAATTGGATGGTTCCCTTGGAAAACACTCAAAAACGTGAGTTTACTTGCAAACGAAGCAAACCGGGCTCATTTGGAGCTGTTTCGGAGCCGTTCGGGTGAATTCAGTGCTCTTTCGTCAAAATGACCCGAGAAGCGTTCTTTTTCACTTGTTATGATGTGTTTGATGTAATTGGATGGTTCCCATGGGAAAACACTCAAAAACGTGAGTTTACTTGCAAACGAAGCAAACCGGGCTCATTTGGAGCTGTTTCGGAGCCGTTCGGGTGAATTCGTGCTCTTTCGGTCAAAATGACCCGAGAAGCGTTCTTTTTCACTTGTTATGATGTGTTTGATGTAATTGGATGGTTCCCATGGGAAAACACTCAAAAACGTGAGTTTACTTGCAAACGAAGCAAACCGGGCTCATTTGGAGTTGTTTCGGAGCCGTTCGGGTGAAGCCAGTGCTCTTTCGGTCAAAATGACCCGAGAAGCGTTCTTTTTCACTTGTTATGATGTGTTTGATGTAATTGGATGGTTCCCATGTGAAAACACTCAAAAACGTGAGTTTACTTGCAAACGAAGCAAACCGGGCCGTTTCGGAGCCGTTCGGGTGAATTCGGAGCTCTTTCGGTCAAAATGACCCGAGAAGCGTTCTTTTTCACTTGTTATGATGTGTTTGATGTAATTGGATGGTTCCCATGGGAAAACACTCAAAAGTGAGTTTACTTGCAAACGAAGCAAACCGGGCTCATTTGGAGCTGTTTCGGAGCCGTTCGGGTGAATTCGGTGCTCTTTCGGTCAAAATGACCCGAGAAGCGTTCTTTTTCACTTGTTATGATGTGTTTGATGTAATTGGATGGTTTCCATGTGGAAACACTCAAAAACGTGAGTTTACTTGCAAACGAAGCAAACCGGGCCGTTTCGGAGCTGTTCGGGTGAATTCGGTGCTCTTTCGGTCAAAATGACCCGAAAGCGTTCTTTTTCACTTGTTATGATGTGTTTGATGTAATTGGATGGTTCCCATGGGAAACACTCAAAAACGTGAGTTTACTTGCAAACGAAGCAAACCGGGCTCATTTGGAGTTGTTTCGGAGCCGTTCGGGTGAATTCAGTGCTCTTTCGGTCAAAATGACCCGAGAAGCGTTCTTTTTCACTTGTTATGATGTGTTTGATGTAATTGGATGGTTCCCATGGGAAACACTAAAAACCGTGAGTTTACTTGCAAACGAAGCAAACCGGGCTCATTTGGAGCTGTTTCAGAGCCGTTCGGGTGAATTCGGAGCTCTTTCGGTCAAAATGACCCGAGAAGCGTTCTTTTTCACTTGTTATGATGTGTTTGATGTAATTGGATGGTTCCCATGGAAAACACTCAAAAACGTGAGTTTACTTGCAAACGAAGCAAACCGGGCTCATTTGGAGCTGTTTCGGAGCCGTTCGGGTGAATTCGGAGCTCTTTCGGTCAAAATGACCCGAGAAGCGTTCTTTTTCACTTGTTATGATGTGTTTGATGTAATTGGATGGTTCCCATGGGAAAACACTCAAAAACGTGAGTTTACTTGCAAACGAAGCAAACCGGGCCGTTTCGGAGCTGTTCGGGTGAATTCAGTGCTCTTTCGGTCAAAATGACCCGAGAAGCGTTCTTTTTCACTTGTTATGATGTGTTTGATGTAATTGGATGGTTCCCATGGGAAAACACTCAAAAACGTGAGTTTACTTGCAAACGAAGCAAACCGGGCTCATTTGGAGTTGTTTCGGAGCCGTTCGGGTGAATTCGGTGCTCTTTCGGTCAAAATGACCCGAGAAGCGTTCTTTTTCACTTGTTATGATGTGTTTGATGTAATTGGATGGTTCCCATGGAAAACACTAAAAAACGTGAGTTTACTTGCAAACGAAGCAAACCGGGCTCATTTGGAGCTGTTTCGGAGCCGTTCGGGTGAATTCGGAGCTCTTTCGGTCAAAATGACCCGAAAAGCGTTCTTTTTCACTTGTTATGATGTGTTTGATGTAATTGGATGGTTCCCATGGAAAACACTCAAAAACGTGAATTTACTTGCAAACGAAGCAAACCGGCCGTTTCGGAGCCGTTCGGGTGAATTCGGAGCTCTTTCGGTCAAAATGACCCGAGAAGCGTTCTTTTTCACTTGTTATGATGTGTTTGATGTAATGGATGGTTCCCATGGGAAAACACTCAAAAACGTGAGTTTACTTGCAAACGAAGCAAACCGGGCTCATTTGGTGCTGTTTCGGAGCCGTTCGGGTGAATTCGGTGCTCTTTCGGTCAAAATGACCCGAGAAGCGTTCTTTTTCACTTGTTATGATGTGTTTGATGTAATTGGATGGTTCCCATGGGAAAACACTCAAAACGTGAGTTTACTTGCAAACGAAGCAAACCGGCCATTTCGGTCGGAGCTGTTCGGGTGAATTCGGTGCTCTTTCGGTCAAAATGACCCGAGAAGCGTTCTTTTTCACTTGTTATGATGTGTTTGATGTAATTGGATGGTTCCCATGGGAAAACACTCAAAACGTGAGTTTACTTGCAAACGAAGCAAACCGGGCTCATTTGGAGCTGTTTCGGAGCCGTTCGGGTGAATTCAGTGCTCTTTCGGTCAAAATGACCCGAGAAGCGTTCTTTTTCACTTGTTATGATGTGTTTGATGTAATTGGATGGTTCCCATGGAAAACACTCAAAACGTGAGTTTACTTGCAAATGAAGCAAACCGGGCCGTTTCGGAGCCGTTCGGGTGAATTCGGAGCTCTTTCGGTCAAAATGACCCGAGAAGCGTTCTTTTTCACTTGTTATGATGTGTTTGATGTAATTGGATGGTTCCCATGGAAAACACTCAAAAACGTGAGTTTACTTGCAAACGAAGCAAACCGGGCTCATTTGGAGCTGTTTCGGAGCCGTTCGGTGAATTCAGTGCTCTTTCGGTCAAAATGACCCGAGAAGCGTTCTTTTTCACTTGTTATGATGTGTTTGATGTAATTGGATGGTTCCCATGGGAAAACACTCAAAAACGTGAGTTTACTTGCAAACGAAGCAAACCGGGCTCATTTGGAGCTTTTTCGAGCCGTTCGGGTGAATTCGGAGCTCTTTCGGTCAAAATGACCCGAGAAGCGTTCTTTTTCACTTGTTATGATGTGTTTGATGTAATTGGATGGTTCCCATGGGAAAACACTCAAAAACGTGAGTTTACTTGCAAACGAAGCAAACCGGCTCATTTGGAGCTGTTTCGGAGCCGTTCGGGTGAATTCGGAGCTCTTTCGGTCAAAATGACCCGAGAAGCGTTCTTTTTCACTTGTTATGATGTGTTTGATGTAATTGGATGGTTCCCATGGAAAACACTCAAAAACGTGAGTTTACTTGCAAACGAAGCAAACCGGGCCGTTTCGGAGCCGTTCGGGTGAATTCGGTGCTCTTTCGGTCAAAATGACCCGAGAAGCGTTCTTTTTCACTTGTTATGATGTGTTTGATGTAATTGGATGGTTTCCATGGGAAAACACTCAAAAACGTGAGTTTACTTGCAAACGAAGCAAACCGGGCCGTTTCGGAGCTGTTCGGGTGAATTCAGTGCTCTTTCGGTCAAAATGACCCGAGAAGCGTTCTTTTTCACTTGTTATGATGTGTTTGATGTAATTGGATGGTTCCCATGGGAAAGCACTAAAAACGTGAGTTTACTTGCAAACGAAGCAAACCGGGCTCATTTGGAGCTGTTTCGGAGCCGTTCGGGTGAATTCGGTGCTCTTTCGGTCAAAATGACCCGAGAAGCGTTCTTTTTCACTTGTTATGATGTGTTTGATGTAATTGGATGGTTCCCATGGGAAAACACTCAAAAACGTGAGTTTACTTGCAAACGAAGCAAACCGGGCTCATTTGGAGCTGTTTCGGAGCCGTTCGGGTGAATTCGGAGCTCTTTCGGTCAAAATGACCCGAGATACGTTCTTTTTCACTTGTTATGATGTGTTTGATGTAATTGGATGGTTCCCATAGGAAAACACTAAAAAACGTGAGTTTACTTGCAAACGAAGCAAACCGGCCGTTTTCGGAGCCGTTCGGGTGAATTCGGAGCTCTTTCGGTCAAAATGACCCGAGAATCGTTCTTTTTCACTTGTTATGATGTGTTTGATGTAATTGGATGGTTCCCATGGGAAAACACTCAAAAACGTGAGTTTACTTGCAAACGAAGCAAACCGGGCTCATTTGGTGCTGTTTCGGAGCCGTTCGGGTGAATTCGGTGCTCTTTCGGTCAAAATGACCCGAGAAGCGTTCTTTTTCACTTGTTATGATGTGTTTGATGTAATTGGATGGTTCCCATGGGAAAACACTCAAAACATGAGTTTACTTGCAAACGAAGCAAACCGGGCCGTTTCGGAGCTGTTCGGGTGAATTCGGTGCTCTTTCGGTCAAAATGACCCGAGAAGCGTTCTTTTTCACTTGTTATGATGTGTTTGATGTATTTAAATGATTCCCATGGGAAAACACTC
>JAAXCT010003752.1:0-25840 GCA_012490785.1 Eragrostis nindensis | reverse complement strand
ACGCCACGTTCAAATCAACACAAACAAGATTTCTCATCACACAAATCTCAAAATTATATTATAAACAACAGTTCTTACACATGGAGACATTAATGGTACAACAAACATATTACACACAGTTCAACAGCAAATGCTACAAGACGAACACAACACAGATAATATCACAGGGAATTAGCGACGGAAAAGTTGTGGAAATTGCCTGCAGAAAAAAGGGGTGGAAAACTTACACACAGTTATTAAGTTCATCGATGACCAATTCAGCCGCGAAATCGGCCACGCAGGACGCCAAAAGTCGAAGCCATGCCCGGCGCGGCGGTGCGCGGCGCGTGCCAGCCTGCACATCCGGCTCCTTAGTGTCATGCTTTGGCTCGCCAGAAGTGTTCTTGCGCTTGGCCTCCATCTCATCAGACGCCTCAATCTTTGTCCCGGCGACATCCTTCATCCGCGCCTCGTAGACGTCCACCAGCGACAGGGACTCCGCCTCCTCCTGCCTGTTGTACACCTACGATTCAGTTCAGATACAGATTCGCGATCAAAACGAATTCCATCCAAAACGAAACACGCTTGAAAAACGAATGGACGCATGGATAAGATGCAACGCAGGACACAAATTTTGTAGTACCTGAGTCTCGTTACTGCACGGTGGCTTGGTGAGCTGCTCGGCCTTGAGCTTCTCCGTGAGGTGCAGCACGTTCTCGCGTTCGCCCTCCATCTGTAGCTCAGCCTCGCGGAGGGCGACAGCCTTGGACGCCTCGACCTCGGCCACCTTGGTCTGCCTGTTCCAGGCGCCTTCTTGGTGGCGAGCTCGGCCTTGCCGCGGCGACCACCGCCTCCCTCTCGTTCTCGAACACCTTGAACTCGGCCTCCACCTTGGCGCCCTTCATCCGCGCCTCGGCTACGTCCACCTTGGCCTGGTTCATGGCCCCTGGCCTGCTGCGTCTTCTGGAAGAGGTAGGAGAAAGTACTCCTGTTCCTGGCTGCGGACGTCGACGAGCTGCTTGATATTGGCGTTGTAGGAGTAGAGGCCAACTGGTTCAGCTCGAGCTGCACGTTCTCGATGACCTCCTGCTTGAAGGACTTGGTGTCACGGAGGATCTCTTCCATGGTCATGGAGGCGGCGAGCACGCGGGTCTGGCCTCGATGACGCCCTTGACGAGCTCGCGGACGTGGCTCGACTGCTTGTCGTGCGGGGCGATGAGCTTGGCGTAGAGGAGAGCGGCGTGTTGTCGTCGCTGACCTTGGGGCCGATGATGAAGACGGCGGGGAGGATGAAGCGCAGCTTCTCGGCGCTCATGGCCTGCACCTCGAACTCGTAGTTCACAGCGAGACATCGAACTCTTGCACTGCTGCCCGACCCACACCCACGCCTTCTTCGCGAGCTTGACGTCGTCGATCCCCCAGCCGGTGATGGCGAGGTTACTCCGACGCGTCGGCTACTTGAAGCTCGCCATTTCTGTGCTCTCGCGGGATCTGAACTCGGGATGTACTAGTTGTTTTGTTGATGGTGTAAGAGGAAGCCACGGGCGCGGCGTGCCTATATAGGCAGGCGAAGGGAAAGCAACCAAGCAACCGGAGATCGGTGGCCGTCAGTCGTGGTGTCCCTGGCCGGTGGGTCACGATGGCACTGGATGAGCCGAGTGTGGTGTGGTGGATGCAAGGGCCGGCGTTTATATAGACGACGGAGGAGCTGCGCGAGCGATGAAGTCACGCGGTTTCCTGGTGACTGGTGGTCACGCTTTTTTTAGTGCTCTGCTGCAAACCTTCCTTTTGCTCATCCTCCTCCTCTATTTCGTTCTTGAAACTGGATCGCATAAATGCTCCTACTCCTTAGGAGCATTCAGTTTTTGGATCGCATAAATGCTCATACTCCTTTAGGGAAGCGATTTGGTTTTTGGATCGCAGCTAAAGGAGTAGGAGCATTCAGTTTTTGGATCGCATGAATCCAAAAAAGCTTTTCTCGTCAGGGTGGCATCCAAAAAAGCTTTTCTCGTCAGGAAAAAATTCGTTTCTAACTGCACCAAATCGCTTCCTATCGATCCGGCAGAGGTCTGCACCAAATCGCTTCCTATCGACAGCGAGGTTAATTGCCAGCCGTCCCACCCGTCGTGTGGCCGCGTATTTCATCAACCCGTAGGAGTATGTGTAAAGACGTTCCGGCAACACGCTTGAACAAGGCACTCCTGTCGTGCTCTACGGTCTTAGCTCTGAATGAATCAAGCAAAGAAGTAGGCACGCCGCGCTTGGTAAAACAATGTTCCCCTACTCCATTGCTTGATGTTAGTCAAGCAATGTTCCCCTACGCTGCCTCTAGGGGTTGCTTGACCACCTTCAAAAGTGCTAACCGTGGGCCCTGGCTGATTCCGCCACTTGAGAGGGCGGTTAAATCTCATCCAGATGCTGTGGCTGCAGCCGACTTCGACGCCATGCCAACTCTTGCTATCTGCTTGGAAACGCTCACGTGAAACGCCCACGCGAAACGCCCACGTATGATGCCTATGATCTGAGAAAGTTGTGCGAAATACAGGTAAACAATTGTTGATCGAGCCACCCATTCGTGCTCTTGTTGATTCGTGCTCCAACGCAGAGGAATCTAACGCAACACCGCCACGCAGGCTGGGTGGGTCACTCCGCCATCGCTTCTCTCCCGCGCGCCTCTGCCCGCACGCGCCTCCCTGCGTGCTCTTGTTGATCGGACCCTGGCGCAGGGAAACCGCATCCAGTTTTGCTCCAACAAACTGGCGCGGAGCAGGACTGGATGCGCGCGGACCCTGGGGAACGAAACTGGATGCGATAAGATGCTTGTATCTCCAGTTCTGCTTGACTAGCAGCTAAAGGAGTAGGAGCAAACTGAAACTGGTCGCATAAAAACATTGCTTATGCATGAGGTGGAGCATCCAGTTCTTGAAACAAGCATCTTACTCCTAGAGGCAGCGTAGGGGAACATTGCTTGACTAACATCAAGCAATGGAGTAGGGGAACATTGCTTTACCAAGCGCGGCGTGCCTACTTCTTTGCTTGATTCATTCAGAGCTAAGACCGTAGAGCACGACAGGAGTGCCTTGTTCAAGCGTGTTGCCGGAACGTCTTTACACATACTCCTACGGGTTGATGAAATACGCGGCCACACGACGGGTGGGACGGCTGGCAATTAACCTCGCTGTCGATAGGAAGCGATTTGGTGCAGACCTCTGCCGGATCGATAGGAAGCGATTTGGTGCAGTTAGAAACGAATTTTTTCCTGACGAGAAAAGCTTTTTTGGATGCCTCCCTGACGAGAAAAGCTTTTTTGGATTCATGCGATCCAAAAACTGAATGCTCCTACTCCTTTAGCTGCGATCCAAAAACCAAATCGCTTCCTAAAGGAGTATGAGCATTTATGCGATCCAAAAACTGAATGCTCCTAAAGGAGTAGGAGCATTTATGCGATCCAGTTTCAAGAACGAAATAGAGGAGGAGGATGAGCAAAAGGAAGGTTTGAAGCAGAGCACTAAAAGAAAGCGTGACCACCAGTCACCAGGAAACCGCGTGACTTCATCGCGCAGCGCCCTCCGTCGTCTATATAAACGCCGGCCCTTGCATCCACCACACCACATCGGCTCATCCAGTGCCATCGTGACCCACCGGCCAGGGACACCACGACTGACGGCCACCGATCTCCGGTTGCTTGGTTGCTTTCCCTTCGCCTGCCTATATAGGCACGCCGCGCCCGTGGCTTCCTCTTACACCATCAACAAAACAACTAGTACATCCCGAGTTCAGATCCCGCGAGAGCACAGAAATGGCGAGCTTCAAGGTAGCCGACGCGTCGGAGTACCTCGCCATCACCGGCTGGGGGATCGACGACGTCAAGCTCGCGAAGAAGGCGTGGGTGTGGGTCGGGCAGCAGTGCAAGAAGTTCGATGTCTCGCCTGTGAACTACGAGTTCGAGGTGCAGGCCATGAGCGCCGAGAAGCTGCGCTTCATCCTCCCCGCCGTCTTCATCATCGGCCCCAAGGTCAGCGACGACAACACGCCGCTCCTCCTCTACGCCAAGCTCATCGCCCCGCACGACAAGCAGTCGAGCCACGTCCGCGAGCTCGTCAAGGGCGTCATCGAGGGCCAGACCCGCGTGCTCGCCGCCTCCATGACCATGGAAGAGATCCTCCGTGACACCAAGTCCTTCAAGCAGGAGGTCATCGAGAACGTGCAGCTCGAGCTGAACCAGTTCGGCCTCTACTCCTACAACGCCAATATCAAGCAGCTCGTCGACGTCCGCAGCCAGGAACAGGAGTACTTCTCCTACCTCTTCCAGAAGACGCAGCAGGGCCAGGGGGCCATGAACCAGGCCAAGGTGGACGTAGCCGAGGCGCGGATGAAGGGCGCCAAGGTGGAGGCCGAGTTCAAGGTGTTCGAGAACGAGAGGGAGGCGGTGGTCGCCGCGGCCAAGGCCGAGCTCGCCACCAAGAAGGCCGCCTGGAACAGGCAGACCAAGGTGGCCGAGGTCGAGGCGTCCAAGGCTGTCGCCCTCCGCGAGGCTGAGCTACAGATGGAGGGCGAACGCGAGAACGTGCTGCACCTCACGGAGAAGCTCAAGGCCGAGCAGCTCACCAAGGCCACCGTGCAGTACGAGACTCAGGTACTACAAAATTTGTGTCCTGCGTTGCATCTTATCCATGCGTCCATTCGTTTTCAAGCGTGTTTCGTTTTGGATGGAATTCGTTTTGATCGCGAATCTGTATCTGAACTGAATCGTAGGTGTACAACAGGCAGGAGGAGGCGGAGTCCCTGTCGCTGGTGGACGTCTACGAGGCGCGGATGAAGGATGTCGCCGGGACAAAGATTGAGGCGTCTGATGAGATGGAGGCCAAGCGCAAGAACACTTCTGGCGAGCCAAAGCATGACACTAAGGAGCCGGATGTGCAGGCTGGCACGCGCCGCGCACCGCCGCGCCGGGCATGGCTTCGACTTTTGGCGTCCTGCGTGGCCGATTTCGCGGCTGAATTGGTCATCGATGAACTTAATAACTGTGTGTAAGTTTTCCACCGCTTTTTCTGCAGGCAATTTCCACAACTTTTCCGTCGCTAATTCCCTGTGATATTATCTGTGTTGTGTTCGTCTTGTAGCATTTGCTGTTATGAACTGTGTGTAATATGTTTGTTGTACCATTAATGTCTCCATGTGTAAGAACTGTTGTTATAATATAAATTTGGAGATTTGTGTGATGAGAAATCTTGTTTGTGTTGATTTGAACGTGGCGTGAATATTTTGTTAAGGTAGTGTTTGGATGGGTGTACGAACTTCATCATGCACAGGATGATACAGAATCTGACAGGTCCTCACCTTTGGTTGCTTGAATAGAACCGACTCGTGCAGGACGGACTCATTCACATTTGAAGAATATTCTCTTGAGATGCTGCACCACTCCGTGCGAGAAAAAACGCCGCATCACACCATCCCGGTCGAGGCGTTCGCGATTCCCTCGCCGCGAGTCACCGCTCTGTTTCTTTCCTCTCGCTCACCTCTTTCACCGACCCCCATGGTTCTCCTGGCGCCGCCGCCCGCCATGCCCCTCCCCGGCGGCAACCGCATTCACGCTTCAGCCATTCGTCAAGCTCAATCGTGCCGTCACCGCGCGCCTCATCCACTTTCTCCATTGCCGCACGCATCGCATCCTCGCCGCGACGGGCTCCCAGGCAAATCGACTCTGCGAGCCCTCGCGAAGCTGCCTAGCGCATGTCTGATACGCGGCCTCCTAGCCCCGTAGCTCGAGTCGCTGGCATCGCATCACCTGCACCTCTCCACCATCGACTTGTTTAGGTTCTCTGCTAGATGATGAAGACGAACGAGGCCATAGTAACTTTGTGCTTGCGTGAGGTGGATGGATAAGGATGGTGTGTGCCGTTCAGCCGTTGATTAAAACAAGTGGGTCCCATGTGAGTAAATTTTTAGAAACGAAATTTTATGATGCATAAAATTAAAAGTAAAAAAATAAAAAATAATTGTTTAGTTATTCATTATCTTATTTTGGAGGTAAACTTACCACCTCAGAAGAAAGGTTACTATATCATGATCATTCATAAAACCAAACATGTGCTTGAACCATCCAGTACATTTCCATTCCATCAACCAAACAAAATCATGTATCGACTGATACAAGCAACCAAACATCCTAGTTATACCATCTCATCATGAACCATCCCATCCAGCTGAACCATCCCATCCAGGATCAAAATGGTTCAAGCAACCAAACACTACCTAAATAACGTCAAGGGCGCGGGGTCCTCGACGCCATGGGCGTCGGCGCAATGCAGCAGGTGGCTGGGGCGTACAAGAAGCTGCCGCCGCCGCCGACCACGGTGCACGAGCATACGGGCATGCCGCCGGCGGCGTGGATATGGCCCCTGCCCAAGGACGAGTCGATGGTTGCATCAGGCTTGTTATCTTAGGTTCTGAAGGATTTGTTTAATTTGACTTGTCAGCACATAAAGGCTTGACAAGTCTGAGTGTTAAGTTAGCACCTGGTTAATCTATTAATTTCAGTTCGCGCAAATGGCATCTTACATTTGATTCTACCTGCAATGCTATGGTTTGCATAGATCATTGCATATTTGTGGCAATGCTGCAGCAATCGGCCACCCGCCTAGTCCTTTTCGCCTTATGTTCCGGTCCGCCTCCGCGCGATGTAGTATATATATATATATTTTTTTGCAAGGGCCGCGCGATATAGTATGCTGGCTCCTCACGCCCGCATCGCCGCACGGCAGATTCCCCCCCCCCCCCCCCCCCCCCCCCCCCCCCCCCCCCCTCCTTTTTTGGTCAGGGAAGAAAGATCGGGGGCCCCGCCATACGTGAAGCTTCTTGCCTGGAACTGGACGAGTCTAACGAGGATCAATTGCCAAAATAGCACTACTAAGGCTGTCTCCAACGGTGGGAGGAGACCCAAACCTAAACTGAGTGGCAATTTCCCTCAATACAACAGACCCAAAAATACTGATCTCCAACGATAAACACGTAAAACGGACACCACCTTCTTCCTCCTCCTGCCTCCCACCGCGCCTCGCCCGCGCCCGTTGCGTTGCCGCCGCAGCGCGCCCCCGAGCCGCGCTGCCCCCCGCGGCCGCGCCGGCGTCGCCGCCGCAGTGGGCCCACGCGCCCGTGCGCGCCCCGCGCCCCCGCGCCACGCCGCGCCGAGCTCGCCACCGCAGTCCCCGCGCCGCGCCCCACCGCCGCATCGCTCCCCTACGCCTGCGCCACCGCACCGTCGCGCGCTCGCCGGCCGCCGCCGCCTCGCGGCGCGTCGGCATGTCCAGCTTCAGAGTCGTCGCCGTGCTGTCCGACAAAGCGATAGGGTGGGGGAACCGCGGCGCGCGCCCGCTGGCCTGCGTGTTTGCCTCGGGGAGCGACGGGGGCGGCTGGCGCTCCGCCGCGCCTAAAAGGAGCTCGTCCGCCGGCGGCGGCGGCAGCACCGCCGCCGCCACGACCATCGCCCTCCCGAGGACGATGGATCTCATCAGCTTCGTCGGCCGCGCGAACGGGGCCCTCCACTGGGAGATCGGGGACGTCGGCTCCATGCTCGCCCTCGACGAGGCCACCGCAGCGTTCTCGCTCGTCCCGCTCCCGGACGGCGCCTGGGGCCCATACGGCGGGTGGTGCCTCCGGGTTGCCGGCGGCGGCGCGTCGTCCGCCTGGTCAGCAATGACCGGGGACGGCGGCGGCGGCGGGCTCCCAGGCTTGGAGGAGAGAGGAGGGAGGAGGAAGAGAACAGAACAGATCGAATGATCGATTGAGGATTGGGTCACGGAGCGAAGTGACGCATTTCTGGGTCACGGGGGGAGCGGTGGCTAAAATAGGTATGGTGTTTGGGTCGTCCGTTGGAGGGTTGTTTTCTGGGTTTGAGCACCTATTTTCGGTATTATGTGGGAATGGGTATCCCCTTGGAGATAGTCTAACGGTTCAGACCTAAATGGGAGACCCAAACACATGAATAGGTGCTGGTGAGGCTGAAAGGACACCACCAAAAAATGTCAATCTCCAACGGAGTACAAAAATTAGGTCTGCTCGCCGTACACCGCCCCGCTCATCCGCCGTCGTCCCGCCCCGCCCCACCCCGCGCCACCGCGCAGGCCGCCGCCAGCTCTGGCTCCGGCTCGGCCAGTGGGGACGGCCGCCGCACCGCTCCGCCGCGCCCTGCCCCGCGCGCCGCCCCGTGCAGGCATGAGAGCGTGCGAGATGAGCCGCTTGTTGCCGCCCCGCCTGCTCCTCAAACTCGCACACCACGGCCGCTTCGCAGCCGCCGCCACACTCTTCTCCACCTCCCTCCGCACCACGTGAGCCCTCAACTCCCTCCTCACTGGGCTCTGCTCATCCTTCTCCCCGACGTTCCTCCACGTCGCCCCCTCCGTTCTCCTCCAGGCCGCGCCCCACGCGATTCCCGACGCAACCACATTCCGCCGGCGCGCCGCCCCGCTTCCCGCCGTCGCCGCGCTGGCCGCCTCGTGCCGTCTTGCGCCCCCGCCGCCGCAGCCGCCGCCCCGCTCCGTTCCCCCGCGCCGCCGCCGCCGCTCCCGCGCTGGCGACTTCCACCGCGCTCGTTGTGAAGCTCGAGGAGGAGGAGGACGGGGAGGAGGTCCCCGGGGAGGAGGACGGGGACGGCGCGAAGGGCGTCGCCGGGGTGGAGGATGGCGCGGGGGCGTTGGCCGGCGGCGCGCCCGGAGAGGAGGACGAGGAAGAGGATGAGGGCTGTGGCGTCTGGGTCGCGTGGGCGTGATGCATTTGTGGGTAGCGAACTGTGTCAACCCAAGAATAGGTGTTGCTTTTAGATCACCTGTTGGAGAGGTGTTTTGAACACTTTACAACCTAATTTGAGTATAGGTCATCAAAATAAGTCTTCCCTTGAAGTCAGTCTAAGTGGCGCCATCTCCCTTGGTAAGCCGGTGCAGCTACAAAACAGCCCTACCAAAGATGTCTTTTGTTCCACCGTGCCAACAACCAGTTGAAATGACGCTCTTACCCCTTCCTCTGCTTCTTCCTCAGGCCGACCCAAGCGCAGCTGAGGCGGCGGCGACCCAACCGTAGGCAGCCGTCGCACCTCGAGCTGGAGATGGCGCATCCGCGGGCCAACAGCCGGCAGCTTCGACGGAGGCGCCGTGCTAGACCCCGTGTCACACTTCGCTCCCTCTGCGTCGCCCCTTCACGCATCTCCGCGGCCTGGCAGCAGCTCGGCGCGCCGCCCCGCCGCACACTCCTCGGCTTCGCTCCCCGCGCAGCCCTTCCGCGCGTCCCCGCGACCCCGCCCGTCTCCGGCGCCCCGCTCCACCCGTGCGACGCCGCGGCCGAGCAGCTATGTTACACCGATACGGCGATACCGGTACCCGTACGCGATACGGTGATACCGCGATACGGCATTTTCTTAAAAACACCGATACGGCGATACTTATGTATATATATATTTTTCTACTATATATAATATATAATTTTTTTCTTAAAGCTAAATGCAATTACCTAAAAGGTTGAGTATAATGCATCCATGTGCAATTACATAGCAAGAGGAGGAGGACGATAGCTAGCATCTAGGGTTTCTGGGTTCCAGTAATAGACGACGCCGCCGTTATGTGAGGATAATAGGGAGAATGTGATCATAATCGTTTTATCCGTGAAGAGGGTGCTTTTATGAGTCAAATGAGGGGTGGGTCAGGGCTGGAGGTATCCGGAAAAGAATCGGCAATGTGTCAACAAAGTATCAGAATTACTTTAATTATTTAAAAAACCATAAATATTTGCGATACGCGTCCGACACGTATCGGTGAAGTATCGGTGTCGCGTATCGGAGGAGTATCAGTATCCGTTACGTGAGCGTTCGGAAGTATCGGTGTAACATAGCCGAGCAGGCGGCTCGGCGCGCCTCCCCGGCTTCACTCGCCCGATCCGGGCGCGTGCAACAGCACGACGAGCCATGGCCATGGCGTCGCGCGTCGACGTCCGTGAGTTCCCGCGCCAGACACGGCCACACGGGTACTGCTCAGAGTTGGAGTTGAAGCCGGCGTAGGAGCCCAGCATCACGCGATCTCAGCCGGAGGAGGAAGATGAGGCGAGGGGCAAGAGCGTCATTTTTGAACGTATTTTTGGCCAAAAAAGAAAAAAGAAAATCAGATTATGCATCCCCCACCCACACCCACACCCACGCCTTCTTCGTGAGCTTGACGTCGTTGATCCCCCAGCCGGTGATGGCGAGGTACTCCGACGCGTCGGCGACCTTGAAGCTCGCCATTTCTGTGCTCTCGCGGGATCTGAACTCGGGATGTACTAGTTGTTTTGTTGATGGTGTAAGAGGGAGCCACCACGCGCGGCGTGCCTATATGGGCAGGGGAAGGAAAAGCAACGAAGCGGAAAAAAATGAAGGAAAAGCAACGAAGCGGAAAAAAATTGGGTGCGGACGGGCCACAAACAGCGGCTTTGCGGACCCCGTCTGGATTCCTGCCGCGTGGAGATCTGACGGGAGTGCAGGCGTGGCTTGGATGGCTTCGTTGCAAGGCACAACATCAGCTCGGCTTGGAGAATAGCATCGGCTCAACATCGGAAATGGAAAAAGAGCCGACGCAACCAACGAAGCGACGAGACGCAAAATTGATCGATGGTGCCCTAGTTCGGACTCGGAGACGGCGCTGCCATGGGCGGCGCCATGGTTGACTATTGCCAGATGGAAGTGAGCATTCGCCGTCGTCGCCCGTGATCAGGAGGAAGCGCCAGCCGTCGTTATCTGGCGACCGGGAGGCGGAGAGCGCCGTCTTTGTAGCGTTTCCGCTTTTCACAGGATCGAGTTGGAAGTGCCGGTGAACGAACACAACAGTACATCACATAAATAAGCACCAATGTTACATCTTTAAGTTATTATAAGTCTCAAATGATTTAAAACACGTGAGTAGTACAGCGGAAGTCTCAGGACACCTGAAACAACTACGACTCTCGACGATACCAAGGCCACACATCGAAGCCCTGCGATGTGGACCTGCTGAGGAACTCCACCAAGCAACAGCGGAAGCGAAAACAATAAACCTGCACAAAAACATAAAGAGCCAAACCCTGAGCAACTAATACTCAGCAAGACTTACCCGTCAACATGGCTAACTACAGCCGACTCCTAACATGCAAAGGCCACAAGGGGTAGGCTAACTCACTCGCCTAAAAGCGCACTAATTACTTGGTCCTTACTTTCAAGTTTTAATTCCAGTTAAGTACTTAACCAATAAAACAGTGCACTTATCTCTAAAACAGGTATAAAGTAACGATACATCAGGTAATAACAGTATACAATAAGATATATAAAGGTAACAGTATAATCTAGCATCATCATCATCATCCATAATCACACTACGATGTGACTCAGTGAACAAGTGGGTGCTCATTTCTGAGAGCGGCGGCATCGATGTACATCCTGCAGGAGAAACCTGACCACACGACACACACGCACAAAAGTCGTATGCGGCAACCTTTCGCGCTGGTCCCCCTAGAGCTAGGCCGGATCCAACTCCTCTCGAGAAAGGCCCTCCCGCACGGTCCCCGTCCCAGACGTACGCCCCGATTGGGAGGCATCCTTTCTCTCCCGAATACCATGATAGAAAGAGCAGGCTTCCACCGCACACTAGGGCAACACAGGCTACATCGGTTTACTAGGCCTATAAAACACTAGCATGTGATCAGTACGTTCAAACTTGCTCAGCGGGGCCAACAACGAACGATCCTTAATCGACACAGACGGGGCTACCACCGTGAAGGCCCAGCCTTCTCCAACCATCCTGCACAACCAATCCCCGTCCGGTCTGCAACAAACCTAAATTCTGCTAGTACAATCCATAGTAATTCCTATCATGCGAGTGGGACCTACCACTCGTCTTCTACCGTCCGCTAGACCCTAAGCATAGCAGATCCTAACCATATCCTAGTACCAACTACTACAAAGATAGGACACAAGTTAAATGCGGAAAGGGGTCCTAATGCAGTTCTATGGTTTCACATCAACTCCTAATAAACCTAATGCACAATCAATTACTAGCCCCAATCAAGCGAGAAAGTAAAAATCTAACAGGTAGGCATGCACCGGGGCTTGCCTGGCTCAGGAGCTACACTAGCTGGGTCAGCTACAGGGTCAGTCTGCTGCTCCTCCTCCTGTGCCTCCTCCTCCAGCAGCTGGAAGTACGTCCAGCAGCTCCGGAGTCGCCTCTGTCACTATACGTCATGACAAGGAATATATTGCAAGTTAGATGCAATAATAATATGATGCATACAAGAAATTAGTTAGTGGACAGTCATTTACACTGTAAGTGCTTAAGTAAGTTAATTTCTTTCGTCTGAAGTATTTCTTCATTGAATCTTGTTTAAGTTAACTAATAAAATTAATTAAGTTACTTAATTAATTAATTAACATGATTTCGAAAATTAGTCTAAGTCCAGTGGAATTTTTCTGGAGTCTAGTACCACTGAAAGTAATTTACATTGAAGTTTGAAGATTTATTGCATTCTGGATTATTTATAACATTTTAAACAAGACAGCAGCTTAATTAAATCATAAGAAAATAATTATGCATCAAATGACAGTGGAAAAATGCTCTGTAAGTGTGTGATCATTTAGTTATAAGCATGCAAGAGTTCAAGATTTAAGGATTAACAGAGAATTAATTATGATTTAAACAAGTTTTAATACTTAAGAAATTTTACAGAAAATAAATAAATGAATTTGTTCAGTTTGAAATTTTTTTGGATGGGCTTGATCACAAGGAGTCCAACAAAATTGGATTTCTATTTTTCTGATCTATTTTCGATTTACTATGAATTTTTGAAGCTTTTCTGGAATTTCTGGATTTAAATCAAACCGCGAAAAGATTAAACCGGAGATGGGCTGAACTGAACTGGGCTTGGGCTGGGCCAACAGTGCTGGGCTGGATTGAATCTGGACTGGGCCGAGACGGCTGGCGGCGGCCGGCTCGCCGGCGAAGGCCGGCGCGCGCGGCGCGCTCGCTGGAGCGGCGGGTTTCGGCTGCCATTCGGCGAAGGGAGGGCGCGGGGGGGGAGGTAGAGCGATGGACGGCGATCTCACCTAGGGTGAAGTGGCCGAGCGGCGGTGACCGGAGCGGGGTCGGCGACGAGGTGGAGCGAGCGTTGAGATGGCCGGCGATGTCGCGGGGGCGGAGCGGAGCTCGGCGGTGGCTCGGATCTGGCGGGAAGAAGCTTCACGGCGTCGAGAGGAAGCTCGACGAAGACACGGTTGACGACGAGGAGCTTCGGAAGGTGGGGTTCACCATGGAACGCCGCGTGGCTCGACGACGACGAAGGGGAAAAGGTCGAAATCCGGCGGTCCGAGCTGCGCGACGGAGAAGGGTGGGGTTAGGAGTGTGCGCAAGGTCGATGCGCACCTCAAGGCATGAGAAAACAGGGCGAGGCTCACCGCAGCAGGAGTAATCGATGGCGAGGCGGCAGGGCGCGAGTTGCCGGTCTTGGGGAAAACGACGCGATTCGAGTTCCTCAGCTCGGGAACAGGGCAATGGTGGACACGGTCCGGTGGAGTGTGTGCTCGCGGAGCTCGGGGCTAGCTAGCTTGGCCGGTGCTGGCGCGACGGCGGCAGAACATCGCTTGAGCTCGAGCTCGACGATGGCTATGGGGTGGCGGCTAGGGTTTGCGGGCTGTCGAGCGAGAGAAAAGAGAGGGATGGAGCCGGGGAGGGGAGCGGGGTCCGAGTTGAGCTGCTCCGCGGTCGGGAGCGGGGCCAGGGGCGGCACGGCGCATCCGTACGCCGGCGGCCACGCGGCGCAAGGTCTCCGATGGCTTCAGTGAGAGAGAGAGAGAGAGAGAGTCGATGACAGGTGGGGTCCACAGCATCTTTTCCATTTACCTGAATTTCCAAACTGCGATTTTCCCCAATTTAGTGCATGCTAAATAAAATAGCAAACGAGCTCCAAAAATTATGATACTGGTCTCTGCTGAAGCTTAAGGAAAGTACTTCAATCTGACCAATATGCACAACTGGATTCCAAAACAAATTCAAATGGCAGTTGGTCAAAGTTGGATGCTTTTTAAGCTTCAAGCAATTTATCGTGCATCCAAACGAATTTCAAAATTCGTCAAAAATTCTCCAAAATTCTCATATGAGATGAGACATCCAGATAAATTTTTGGTTGGCTCAAGTTGTTATAGGAGTTTCTGAGTTGCTTCACAATGATCAAGATTGACTCATATTTAAGAAATTTGATTTCCTGCTGCTGGCTTTTCCTGAATTAAGAGGAGAACTTCCAGACCTCAAAAAATCATGAAAAATTCTGGAGCTGCCGAACAGACATCCAGCTACAACTTTGCTCTTGGGTCCCTGCGGTTTTGGGCTCCAATACTTGAATAAAAATTCAAGGAACAGAGACCTTCGCAAGACTTTCTCTGAAATTTTTAAGGGGTGTTCCTGAATTTATAAAATCTTGACCACTTCTTCGAAAATTTCTTTTATGCCAAGAATTCCACAGAAATATTGGTTGGGACAAGTTCTTATTGAAAATTTTGAATTCTTTCATAAGCTTTGGTTTGCCATTTATTTGAACAACCAAATTCGAATTCAATTTATTTGAACTTGAGCTCTATTCTTGTCGGGGCGTTTTGCAGCAATTTGGGCTTCGGTGACACGGGGTGTCACAGTCTTGGTCTGCGTTCAGGGGATGACGGCGCCTGTCGTTGACCAAGGCCACGGAGGATAACGGCCGCCATGGCCGCAGCTGGGAGGAGGAGCGCCGGCTCTGGATTGTTGATAGCGTTTTTTTTCCTTCTTTTTCTCCGGCTCGCTTGACAGCTGATTGGGTGGAGGGGTCCGAGCCGAAGCTGCCGTCTGTTGGAGCAAGCCTACGTGCGCTTTCGTCCGATCTCCCACTGAGTCCACGCGGTAGGAATCCAGATAGGGTTCGCAAACTGGATGTTTGCGGATGGGCCGCACCAAATTTTTTTCCAACGATGCAACCGGAGATCGGTGGCCGTCAGTCGTGATGTGACTGGCCGGTGGGTCACTCCGCGCCTGGGCGTGCTCTTGTTGATCGGACGGTGGCGGTCGTGTTAGGCAGCAACTGGAGATATGTGGCTGTCCGTCGTGGTGTCCCTGGCCGGTGGGACCCTCCGCGAAGAAGGCTGCAAGAAGCTGTCGTGATTCCAGCCGTACGGAGGCAGGAGCCTGGGCGTGCTCTTGTTGATCGGACGGTGGCTGCCGTGTTAGGCAGCAACCGAAGATCTGTGGCCGTCCGTCGTGGTGTCCCTGGCCGGTGGGACGCTCCGCAAAGAAGGTAACCTAGAATTGATTGATTACATTCCAGCCAAGGGTTTATCACTTTCCTTCTTTTGTTCTTTTCTGATTTTGAATTGAGATGGTCTTATCGCTTTCCTCAAGGAAGATCTATGAACGCGCGTCCGTTCCAACTTAACTTAAGCACGCATGGGCCGCCAAGCTTTCACATCCCCCTCTCTGAACTTGGCTTAGGGCTCTTTGGTAAGACTTCTCCAATGGGAGCTCGCTCACAAAGTTGGACGATTCCACTTCACAGAAATAATTTTTTACGTTTTTGTCGTCGTTTAATATAAAAGAGTTAACCCGGTTATTAATGCATTTTCAACTTAGGTTTTTAACTTGATCTTACTCCATATAAAATAGTAACGTGGGACCAAATCCATGCTACCATCATAGTAGTCAGCCACACGAAGCACGCCCGGGCTGCATTCTATTAAGCCGAACTTTCACATCAAGCCATCAAGGCTCAACAATATGCAGGAAAAAGAACGGCGCAAGGGCTCTTTTCAGTTCCGGCCATTACGCATTATTCTTGAGCTCATAATTAAATTGCTCAAGCTCCATTTTTTTTAGAACAGAAATTTTATATTGATTTTAAATCATATTACATTCTCTGATTAAAAAACATCCCAAACAACTTCAACTTGGGTTCTCTCGCGCTGGAAAGTAGGTGCCGTGGCAGCCGGTGCGGTTGCAGTGGCCTGACCGAAAATAAAATTTGAGTGTGCTCTACAATATTTTTGTCAGTTTTCATTTGAAAAAAAAGTAATGCAATTATTCTTTTGGTCATCGCAAGATGCTAGTAGCTAGGCACGGCACACAGCCGCGAATTTTAGCGTCAAGTTCTTTTTAAGACGTTAAACGATATTTTTGCGTCAAGTAGTAGACCGGGGCACACAATTGTTGTTGTTGTTGTTGTTATACCAAGCTCTCGTGGGTGGAGTGACTAGCAGAGGCAGGCTAACACTCGCCCACCTGGGTTCAAGGGCGGCATACACTTAATAAAATGTCAGGAGACGTCTCTCTCCGTGGTCAAGTTTTGTTGTTGTTGTTGTTGGTACTGTAGTAGCAGAGCGAAGAATGCACTTGAGAACTGGATACGAGCTCAAAAAAGAGAGGGAGCAGTTGGGCCAGAGAAAGATCCAGCCCATGACGTGTGGGCTGAGAAAAACAATGACGAATAATGTTTGGTCATGGGCCCCATAACACCTAACGTGTGGGTCCGCTATTGCTACCTAGGATGCCACATAGGCATAGTTCGCCGGTACCGTTGTGTTAACATGTGGGCCCATGATATGGAGAGTTTCCTCCTTTTTTAGTCTTCCTGACTAGTGGGCCAACAGAGCGTTGAGAAGTATGACACGTGGAAATATTGTGGGGCAAACAAAATCAGTGACGATAAATGCTGGATGTGGGCCTCATTTGCCTGACACGTGGATCCGACAAATGCTTCCTTGTGCGACGCGTGTACTCGTGTGCAAACGAAAGCATTCGGGAAAATTACATGACCGTGGGCACCATGTTGCCAGACATGCGGGCCTGAGAAGGGCTTCACGGTGCGCCACGCGACACTACTTGCGAAATAAGTGACAAAAACTACTAGACCGTGGGCTTCACATTGCGTAACATGTGGGCCCGCAAAGTGTTGCACGGTTGTAAGCTTCATGACCATTGGAGTATGGAAACCCTAAAGGTATGAATGTTTGGTGATTAGGTGACCATATTGATGTGACTAACATTTTCATGTAGGACATATTCTATAGTCATGTCAAGGAAGCGTCGTCCCACAAACCCTATCTTTATTGATGCCTCGGTGATCGGTTGCCTCGACAATTCAGATTGAGAACTTGATGGAGTCAAGGTTGAAGATGGATCAAGGCTAAGGACATGCTAGATCCAAGCAAGTGTTGGCTAGGTGTAGATGTAGGCTTGAGTCCATAGGAAAACAGGACTATCAAGAGGGATCGAATAGGTTCTCTTAGAGCACACTAGTGTTAGAGATCTTTGGATGCATATGAGTCTCTTAATTAGGCACTAGGGTGGAAGAAGAGAAGTGGAGGAACCAAGAAGGAAGAATTTGGAAGCAAGGATCAAGAGTGGATCAAGTTTTCAGCTTATGCAGAAGGGACCGGATGGTCCGGTCCTAGGAACCGGACGGTACGGTCTTCATTGAAGATCCAAACAGAGAAGTGAAGTCTCGGAATGCTGATAAAATGAAGACCGGACTATAGACCGGACGGTACGGTCCTTGCAGAGTTGAACAATAGAGAAGGATCAGTTTCTATTAGAGTGGATCAAGAAGAGACCGGATGGTCCGGTCCTAGGGACCGGACTACGGTCCTCATTGGTTTGAGTTCAGACAGAGAAGCTGAAGTTTCTGGAAGTCTTCAAATAGAGACCGGACGGTACGACGGTATAGAGACCGGACGGTACGGTCCATGGTCCGGTCTCTATTGCGACTGGACACTTTTGAGCAACGGCTAGTTTTGAGTTTGTAGCTTATAAATTATTGGTTGCTCGGCCCTTGAGGGCTCTCTTGGCCATTGTTGGAGTGCAGGAAACTCTGAGGAAGCCAAGAGTAAGGAAAGAAAGCACTTGTGAAGAATTTGGAGTGATCTTAGTACTTGAGAGAGTAGCAATTGCATCCATTGATCTCTAGGCTAGAAAATAGAAAAAATCTCCTAAAATAGTGACGGATGTATAGTAAATTTGTCATAAATTAGCAGATCTGTACTAGTGATTGATGGGAGAACCTTAAAAGAGCCGTAAATTTCACTGTCTAGGATCGTCATCTTAGACGGATATGCCACGGACGAGAAATATGATCTGAATGAACACGACCATCTCATCAGCCATCTCTACCATCCTCATCACCGATGGAGGAAAACTTAAATCCATCCATTTCGTAGTAGACTGATAAGTGATAACCATCCACGCAAAAATGATGAACTTGCCGCCGTCGAGTCCATCATCGAACACATCGCCGCCTCCATCACCAAATTCGTCGAGGGAGAACACAAATCTGACCAACATCCAGATGGATGTTAGCGGAAACAAAACTTTCAAAAGCCCATAGACATGGCCAGGAACAACCAAAACAAAATAAAGAAGGAGTTGAAGTACTTTATTCACCTTCGATGAGGGCTCCTTCGCCTTTTCACCACCGTCGAGACACCTCGTCTTCCATTGCTGCATGCCGACGAACTTATTGAAGCCGCACCGCCGCCACCACTCTCTTCGATCGTACTACGGGAGGATCACTAACAACCGCCGCGTGACTGCCTTACAACCGTAGCGAAAAGACCTAACTATATATCCTAGAAGCAAGAACGTCCGGATTGCCGGGCCTCCCTTCCATCGACGACGAGCGCGTAGCAATCGCGTGAAACTTGCGTAACTCTAACATTACGCGGGGAAGAGAAGTCCACCGATGAAAGGAAAGGGGACTGAAGCTGTTGTGATTCCAGCTGTACGGAGGCAGGAGGCTCGGCGTGCTCGTATTGATCTTTTGTCGATCGGACGGTGGTGGCCGTGTTAGTAGGTAGCAACCGGAGATCTGTGGCCGTCCGTCGTGGTGTCCCTGGCCGGTGGGACGCTCAGCGAAGAAGGTAACCTAGATTTGATTGATTCCAGCCAAAGGGTTTATCACTTTCCTTCTTTTGTTCTTTTCTGATTTTCGGAAGATCGAGGAACCCGCGTCCGTGCCCAACTTCCCGTACGTATCGAGGTCAACACGCTGGGAAAAGAACGGCACAAGGGCTCTTTTCGTTTCCGCCGTTACGTACTCTTGTGCTCGATTCAACAGCTCAAGCTCCAAGTTGCTAACTTGCTCACCTTGATCTCACATTTTTTGAGGGGGAGTGGTTACCGTTTCCTGTAGTTTGTGGGTGTTCCAAATTGAACTAATAATTATTTTCTTACAAAACAACCCCTTCAGGATAATAATTATTGGACTGTAGAATACATGCTCACAGCTCACCGCACCTAATGTTTCTGCATCTGCTGTGTGGCTTGTAAATTCTGACACCATCATCAATTCTGATGTGTTTTTCTTCTGCATCCAGTATTCTCCTATCGCAGTCCCCGTTGACTTCAAGCAGATTACGAAGGAGTCCCCGGCCTGATGCTTCCATATGACATCTGCGCAGTTTATTCATCCTACGGTACTGGGCCGAGGCCTTCTTGGCAAGGAGCTGCTCCCCGCGTGTGTCCCCTGCTTGATCTGACGAACTGGCCCAAGAGTTCATGCTTGATTAACAAGTAAATTAACAGAGCACTCTCTCGACTCTTCGTTCTTTCCCCTCGCTACAGTACAGGAGCGGCGGCGGAAGGCGATTTCGCTCGACTCCGGCCGATTCGATTGATTCCCCTTCCTTTCAGGCGTCCCTCGTCGGCGTAGGAGAGGCAAGGGAAGCCGAATCGGCCGGAGGTTGTACAGTTTCTAGTCCTAGTTTAGTTTTTAGGCTAGGGTAGAATAAGATGCCCTCGGTGGTTCCATTGCTGGGGGATGGTGCTTTCTTCGTCATCGGTGACGCTGTCCGCGGTGATGGCGGCACGGTGAGGAAGCTTTTGATCCTCCTGACCATTTCCGGTGATTGGGGTCTGGTGTTGATTGTTGAGAGTGTGGTGCACAGCCTCGGCGCTTCACTCGGAGGATTTGGCACTGGCGAGGTTTTCGTTGTTTTTTTCTTATGCGTCGGTGCTCCAATCCTTCATGAATTTCTTGTTGCCGGGTGTGCCCATTCTCTTAGCAGCCTTGCCGGCCTTGAAGCCACGGGTGGCCAATGGAGTTTTGTCTACCAACCTCTGCTGGGTTGGGATCCAGTTCCCACTTTTATTGGTGGTTTTGCTTCCCCTCGGGGTTCGTCGTTCGTCGGTGAGTTGGGGGCTCTGATGTGTGGCGTCAGATTCCTCAGTTCCGACAATGAGATGGCCAGCAACCATCTTTTCCAGCCGGGGCGTTCAGCGGGAAGAAGGCAAGTCGTTTTCGACAAGCTACACAAGACGGCGTCAAAAAACTTTGTTGCTTCACCGGAGAGGAGGTCGGCTTCAGGCAATGTCCTCCGGCCGCCGGTGGCGAGGAAGACCGGGAGTTTACAAGGACCGAGTTGTAATTTTCCTTTCTTTTAGGGGTGTTCTTGTAAGACTTGGGATGTAACCACCAAAATCTTTATGTGAAAATAAATACCCGGTTTCTCAAAAAAAAAACAAGTAAATTAACAGGATCTGTACCATATGCTAAAAAAAAACAGAATCTGTACCAGAACCCCCGATTGGCTATCTCCCACTCTTCTCCTATCGTAATAGCCCTCTACTGGTTCGAGTGCTTTAGTAGCCTACCATGCCATAACCTCTAGCTTCTGGAGAGAGATAGCAACCTTTCTCATTCGCAAAAAAAAAAAAAGCAACCTTTCTATCACGGTTAGCAAAGTAGATACTCCCTTCAGGCCTTCGGTCAAATAATATTAACCGGAGGGAGTAGGTCACAACTTTTCTATCACAGTTAGCTATGGATATGAAAATTTAAAGATCTTCATACTTTCACAACTCGGTGTTTGTAATCCCAAAGTGCTGATCATAATATATCGTTTTTCTCTTGAAACTTAACTGTTTACTGGTCTTGTACTGATCTGGTGCACACTGCTAGGTAAACATCTATTCGAATGGAAAGTGACAATAGCACGAATGTTCTTCAGCAATACAAGTG
Source organism: Eragrostis nindensis (assembly GCA_012490785.1). NCBI lineage: Eukaryota > Viridiplantae > Streptophyta > Magnoliopsida > Poales > Poaceae > Eragrostis > Eragrostis nindensis. The sequence goes on along the minus strand of JAAXCT010003752.1, from coordinate 4,849 downwards.
AAGGATGACCAAAGTGCAGATTACTTTGGCTTCCAGTCATACTCATTACTAAATATTAGTAAAATCTCATTTGTCTGTTTTACATGCTGCATTTCACTTATTGATGAAGCTTTTGAGAATTTGCATCGTGGTTTATACTCTCATATTTTCCAGTCAAATCCATGTCTTGCTATTTCAGGTGAAATGTTGCTGAGATGTGTGCGAATTCAGTAATGTGTACATACTTGCCTGTGGTGTCTTGCTTTTCTATGTGACTTGCCCAGGGCAGAAAGAACATCGGCTGTTATTGTTGCTCACAGGCGCTCCGCACAAGCCTAAAGATGCATATAATTATTGTGGGGGAGCAGAAATGTGTATCTCAACCTAAAACGACTTTTCTTACTACTGCCAAGGGCCAAGTATAGCAATTAACTCTCCATCCAAATCTACTTGTTGGCTAATCGCTACCCTGCCTGGTGCCAGTCTAAACATGTCGTAGTCAAGCAGTCGTTCGCTAGCTACAGCGCGAGCCCGGCGCCGAACTCGACCCCGGTGGCCGGCAGCCACGACGCACCGGCGATGAACCTCGCCACCGTGAACCTCTCCGCCTCCGCGGCGTCGGTGATGACGCGGTGTCCGCGCCACGCCACGCGGCCGTCCACCCCCGCGCCGGGCCCGTCGTTGCTGTACTCGCCGTACAAGAGCGTGTCGAGCGCGTACCACGCGCTGTCGTTCCACGCCATCCACCCCTGCGGCGGCACGTGCGGGCCGACGTACGACAGCATCACCACCACCCTCGAGTAGGGCCGCCACGGCCGGCCCAGGTACGTCTTCGCCGGTGCGGGCGACGGCGACGGCGCCGGCGACGAGGGCGCCGCCGCCGGCGCGTCCACGACGTCGACGGGGAGGAGGCGGCAGCGGTGGAGGACGAAGCCCGTGTCCTGGCAGGGCTCGCCCCGGCCCTGCGCCGTGACGGTGTTGTCCTGGCCGCCGGGCAGCGGCGCGCGGGACCAGAGCGTGCAGCGCTGGAGCACGGCGGCGGCGTTGCCGAAGACGAAGTCGACGGTGCCGTGCACGTCGCAGTCGCGGTAGAAGTGGCGGCCGGCGTGCGCGTACAGCGTGTCCTGGTGCCCGCGGACGGCGCAGCCGTGGACGACGGCGCGGTCGCCGCTCACGCGCAGGGCCACCGCCTGACGCCGCAGCGGGTCAGCCGTGTTCTCCACCGCCATGTCGCGCATCATGAACCCCGACCCGGACGCGGCTGCACAAATTAATGTTGCAAAGATGTTCACGTTCCATGGTTTGTAACTTAGTAGTTTCTTGTGCCGTGACGAGCGAGACAAAACGGAGAGCATGGTGCCCACGAGCCAAAAAGCGCCGAGGTTGGCATATGTTAATTAGGCTTTAGGCTTGCAGCATGACACAATTATTAAAACAAAACGCGATGCAGAGGTAGCAGTGCGACTGTGCGAGCGCGACGTGACGTCGTGCATGAGCACTATCATCTGACCTGGATCGATCGTCTGTGTGTAACGCGCAACAGTAAAGACCCCCCACCAACTTTACAATGTCCTTATGCACAAACTAAGCATGGACGTTACTGCCTCCTTTGTCTCCTCTATTCTATATACCGATCGACCCGTTTCAGGGAACTCACCAAACTCTAATTGGCAAATTCATTGAACTTACCAGGCTGCACAAATTATTATTGTACTGGGATGCAAGTGGGTACCTACCCAATGTGTATTTGCGTGTCAAACAATTGTGTCATTTGCTCTACTAAGTTGATGGCATGGAGGTGGATTTTAATTCATCTGATGAGAGGGTTTTGTGCCGACCCACTAACCCAAGAATTGAAAACTAACATCCCCACTACTAGGCATTACTCTGGCCAGGTGCACATTGGCTTGTCATGCTTGTTCAGAGAAAAAAAGAAAAACATACACAATAAAACTTGATCGATTTTACTTGGAATGTTACACATTAAAGCTCTCTATTACTTTCTTTTTCTCATAAGCTTTTAAAGCCCTCTCTGCACGCGTCGGGTTTTGTCTGGTTCTTCGTGCAGCCGCACGCGCCGTTGTCCTTGTTGGCGGCGAGGGCGGTGGAGGCGGCGGCGTACATGGCGAGGCTGTCCCGGACCGCGGCGCGGGCGGCGGCGAGTCCTGGAAGAGCGGCGTACATGTCGTCGTCGTCGACGCCGGCCTCCGCGAGGCCGTCGGCGCAGGTGTCGTGGTGCGTGAGCGCGGCGGAGAGCCACGCCATCGCGTCGTCGCGCGCGGCGCCGGTGGCGCTCGCCCCAGCCAGGAGGTGGAGCGACTCCTCCAGCAGCTCCGCGCAGTCCTCGCGCGCCGCCGCGGCGAGCGCCGGTGAGGGGGAAATGCCGGCTGGGAACTGAGCCACCGTCGACCGCGAGCGCGAGGCCGGCGGCTCGACGGCGTTCAGCGCCGCGAGCGCGCGGCCCACGCTCCGCGCGGCGGCGTCGAGCGCGACGCGCAGCCGGTCGCCCTGGTTCGGCGGCGGCGACGACGACGACGACGACGCCCGCGGTGCGTCGCAGCCTGCGCGGAGCGCGTGACACGAGAGGAGCGTGAGGAGGGCGAGCACGGTGCTGCGGTCCATGGCTCGCGCGCTGCTGTGCGGTGAGAGCTACGCGTGATCCGGCCTGACTCCTGAGCAGGCAGTGGTGGATGTGATGAGTGCGAGCTCTGGTGGTTATGCTGCCGCGACCTAGGCGTGTCCGTTTATATAGATAGATAGATAGAGGAGGGGATCCTATGAGGGAGGGAGCGAGCTAGGTAGCTTAGCGAGGGAGGCAGGCGACGACGGGTTTTTGACGCGACGACGACGCCGAAAAGGTTGGTGGGGGTGGCGGTCGTACGTAAATGAGTGAGCTTGTGCTGCCCTGAGCTGGAGGCTCTGCCTCCCGAGGGAAAGCGCGTCGCCGATGTGTTGTCGCGGCGCAGGCGATGTACTCGGTCCATCCGGCCAGCGGTGTTGGAGCTTGGCTCGTTGGGTGACGCCTGCATGGATACTGTGCTCTGGTCGTCCCGCTAGCACCGTCTCCTTGTTCTAGCTCACGGCTCGCTCTCTTTGCAGTCTTGTACCGCGTTCGAGCTTTCGCTCCGTTGAGACGTGACGATGCCGGGGCGTTGCAAGTTACTCGATCGAGCAGGACGACCGATTCCCCGACCAGACGTACAGCCACCACCAGACTCGATCACCCACGTCGTCGCTGCGCGTCGACGCACTGTTAATTCCAGCAAGAGGAGCACATGCATGCCATCCTAAAACTGGCACTTGTTCACCATATTGTTCAATCGTTCCTGGCTTCCTGCTATGTGCTTGTCCAACTCGCCAACGCGGGGGCTGCCCGGCTGGTCAGAGCCAGAGGGCTCCGGGGCGTTGCCCTGTCGACCGGGGTTCGAGCCCCCGCTGCGGCACCTGCGCGCGTGGTACTGTAGCTTGCTACAGTGCTGCGCGCGCGCACTGTAGCACCAGCGGCTGAGATATGCCGCGCTGCAGTGCAGAGTAAAAAAATCCCCTCGTCCTCCCGGGGTCAAAGCACATGGTAAAGACTCGCGCCGGAGCTCACAACGGCCAGCTGAGTCCCTGTGTAAGATCGGGGAGGGGGTTCGGGGGTTTTCTCGACCTGCGTGAGAGGTTGTTCTCCTTAATTAAATGCCGTTGGGGGCGGTCTTCCCCCGGCAGGTCGAGTTTTTTTATGTGCTTGTCCAACTCGGACGTCTATACGTACTGCCACCGCAACAAGTACTGTACTAGCTAGCCTGCTCACCTGCTGGCTTGCTGGACGAAAAAACTTGTTCTGTCAGGTTGTTTCGAATGCAGCAGGTCGAGTGGTAGTAGAGCAAGTCCAATGGTCTAGACAAGTGCTTGTCTTGTAGCCAAGTGGGTAGACAAGCTTGCAACCAACTTGTCTCCACCATGCACTATGGGGCCCACTTTTCATCACACAATCAGATTTGGCGACGGGCGCCAGCTGCAGCTACCAGCTGCGTTCTCTCTCATGCTTTTTCTGACAAAAAGGCTGACACCCTTGTCTACAAGACCACCATTGGGCCTGCTCGTAGTAGCAGTACACATTTTTGGTTCCTGGCTTCCTGCTGCGCGCTCCACCTTTTTGCAGCCAACCCTCGTTCCTTTCTGATGCCCGGGACGTCATTTGCGTGTGCTTATTTCAACACCAAGTTGCTTATTTGTCTTTGAATATTTCCCGGTGTTTTCCATCTCCTCGCACTAGTACAAAATAGGCCTAATATGACAGACCCTTTTTTACAGTAGTGACGGACACCTTGATTTCCGTCACTATAGTGAGCTGAAACTTATTAACAGTGGTGCACACTGCTACTGCTGACATCATCAGATATGTAGGCAATAGTGACGAACAAAAGTGATGTCATCACAGCCCGCCACTAGTAAACAAATACCAGTGGCGGGCAGGCTGATGTCATTATATGTTCAGTGGCGGGCGAGCCCATTTTAGCTCGTTTCGGCCCAAATCAGGCGCGCACTATAAAAACTCCAACCCTAACGCCCTCCCTCGGTCATTCTTTCTTCCCCGCCGCACTTCACTCTCCCGTCCCCTCCTCATCTCTCTTCCACCGCCACCCCCAAGTCCCCCACCCCACTTCCACCCAGATCCAGCCGCCACCTCTTCTCCTCCCTTCCTCATCTCTCTTCTCCTCTCTTCCTCAAGCGCGGCGGCCTGAGGTTCGGAAGCTGCAGCGCCGGGTGCAGCGGATTCGAGGACGTGGCGGCTGATCCACGCGACGGCGCGGCACGATTGCTCCGAATGGCCCTCCTCCCTTCTGCTCCTGCAGGAGCGGCGGATCTGAGGGCGGCGGCGCCG
>JAAXCT010003751.1:0-25923 GCA_012490785.1 Eragrostis nindensis | reverse complement strand
CCCCAGGCCGCCTCGTCGGCCGGCAGCGAGTCCAGCAGACCGCCGGGGAGCTCACGGAACCAGGCCTGCGGACGATCGATCGAGTTTGTTGCTAGGCAGTGGACGTCGACCCCGTCGGGCATGACGCCGGCGTTGAGCTGGTCGCGGAGGTAGTGCTCCTGGGAGTCGTCGGCGGTGATGCGGAAGATGCCTTCGACGGCGAGCTCGCGCAGGTAGTGCTCCTGGGAGTCGTCGGCTTGTTCCCGGGCTCCGGCTGCCCGGTCTGCGGGCCGTTGGACCAGTAGAGGTAGTCCAGCAGCGCCCTTGTCGCCGAGGAACCTGTCCGGCACGAACTCGTCGGCGCGGTCGAAGACCTTGGGGTCCCGCATGGCCAGCGGCTGGTAGCCGCAGAGCAGCTCGCCCTCCGCCACCGCGGACGCGGCGTCGTGGGAGCGGAGCACGAAGTCCCGGCGGGCGCGGCCGAACTGCAGCGGCACCGGCGGGCGCATGCGCAGCACCTCGTACACCGTGGACCGCACAGCGGCATCTGCCGCACCGCCGAGAATCCCGCCGAGTCATCAGGAAGCAGAACGCGGCGCACCTCGTCCCGGAGACGGGGGCGGAGTCCGCTGGGATCCCGGGGCGTCCGACCTCGGCGATGAGGAAGGGCAGGAAGACGGAGAAGCAGCCGAAGGCGTTGAATCCCAGGACGAAGAGGACGTTGTTGATGGCGTCCTTCCTGGACAGGCCGTACTGGGTCTCGCCGAGGGCGACGGCGTCGGCGCCGTGCTCCTCGACGAAGCGGTAGAGGCGGCCGTAGAGCGGCGAGACGGGGAAGGACGGCAGCCCGGCCGGCCTTCTTCTGCACGGCGGCGAGCCCGGCCGGCTCGAGGAAGTACTCGAGGGCCCTGTCGACGTTGTACCGGCGGCGGATCCGCTCGCCGCTTCCGCGGGGACCCTTCTGCGGGAGCGGTTCGTGGGGGAGAACAGAGGGAGCCAGGGAGAAGAGGAGACTAAGGGGCAAAATAGTCATTGCAATACGTGGGTCCCGCATGTCAGAGTTAGACGGAAGGCGGACGGAATGGCACACAGGTAAAAGAAAGTTGGGCTCATGGCACACAGGTGTCTCCAAACTTTTTTGTGGCACACAGGTAAGCGACAACTTTTTTAATGACACACAGGTAAAAGACTCTCGTTGCCGCTGCTGGAGATTCAACCCAGGAGCTCTTCTGCCTCCTGCTGCACCTACATGAAGTGAGCACTCCCCATCTCAATTCCTCTCTTTTGTCCTCATGTTTCGGTGCTGTTTCTGATCCCGTACTCTGCTTGGCAAGAGAAGATAGAGGCTACAGGGCAAGGAGAAAAACTAGGAGGGGGAAAGAGAGCAGGAAAAGGATTTGTTTTCATTTAGGTAATGCCTGCGTGCATCCCTTTTTCTTCTAGCTACTCTGTTCCACACTGGTTCAGGATTAGTCTGTGAGGTTAGTCCCGCTGGAGAGCAGAGCTGTTTCACATGAACTTAGTAGTAAATAGTAATGTTCAGAGTTCGTGTAGTAGTAGATTGATCTGCTATAGGTAATTTTTTTTTCTCGAAAACGCAGGAGAACTGCGCTTCATTATATTAAGAAGAAATCGGGATGAGAACCCATTACAACACACACACCCCCACTGTAAAGGATTACATTTGCGCCTGTGAAAGCAAAAAGCGACTTAAACACACACTCTCTAATCTCCTGAGGGAGCAGTCAAGAGGGATAACCCTCGAGCTCCCGCCATAGACCACAACCGACGCTCCTCTCCAGCTAAAATAAGAGCTGTAGCCAAGCTTGGAGCGGCACCATCAAAAATGCTATAGGTAAATAGAAAAAACGATCTGATTCACCCCCTGTTTTCCCCTTTTGTTGGCGTCAGTTTTCTGAATATGATGACCTGCAATTCAGCTTCCTGTCATTCACTGCATAGCAGCAGTTTCGACTTCGTTTTAAGGATCATAGACTCCGAATTTTGAAAACCGGTAATAAGGAAAGTTGTAGAACTTTTCAGTATCTTTCCAACGCATATTTAAGCGCTTTGGTTCGTTGAGTATTTTAGGAGTTATGGAGGTCTGAATGTTACTGTTTGTGTCCTACAGTCTGATGTTCAGTCTATTCGTGCAGTAGCAGATCGACCCAGTTTTGGGATCTTAACTCAGGAATTTGGAAATCATGTAATTAGATAAGTTGTAGATCTTTTCTTTATCTTTCCAACGTGTGTTCATACGAATTTTTCTGTTGAGTATAGCAGAAGTTATACGCTTCTGAATTTTTACTGTCATGTCTGAAAACTCTGAAAAATCTGTACATTCAGTGACGACTTACAATTTTGGTTGTCGTTTTGAGTGGTCTTAGAGGCCGAATTTCTTTGGAATGCAAACTAAGTTTTTGTAGTTCTTGGAATGATCTTTTAATAGAGTTCTTATTCTGTTTTTGGTTCGGTGGTTTGAGAGTTACGGCTTAACAAAGTCAGCAGCCTGACACTGTCGACAGATTTTGTCTGTCACCTTGTGGGTGAGATTAAGATGAGTAAACGTCGAAATTTAATTATGTGATGAAAACCAAAGTTGTAGCCCTTGTTCTGTAGTTTCCAAAATGTATTTTTTTTTGCTTTGTTATCTGTTGTAGAAAAAAGATACGAAAAAAAGAAACAGTACAGTTTATGTTTGATGATTGTTGGTGTGAGGTTCTTTTTTTTGTGGGCGGGTTTCCGACGTAGGACGTTTTAAATTCAGTACCTATGCTTATGTTTGAGTTCTTGTACTGAGTTATGATTATGATAGGTGGTACTCCTTCAAATCGCACTTGAAGCTTGTTGGTTGTCATCGTCGGAGGCAAGTAAATGTAGCGGTGGTTGTGCTACCGTTTTGTCTTGCTATTTTCATCACCACATCTTAATATTCAGAACCATAGCAACTTAAATGATAATCTGGAATTTATGATAAGTATCCCCTTAAGCATGATTAATGAAAGCTTTATGTCTACTTATGATGTTGCTGCTATCATGGTTGGGTTATGTGGAGTACTGCAGCATGCCATATGCATTGCATCATTCATATGCATTGGAAGTGATGTCGTTGATCTATGGTCACGATCGTACCGGTACAGCATCTTGAGATGCAGCTCCATACCTGTTGGGTATGCAGGCAGGAGGCATTTGCATTGCATTCATATGCATTCATTGAAGTTAATAACATATACATGTTATTGAGGAAAGAAGTTGATCTTTATACTCTCTTGAGGTTGTTTAATTGTTAATTGTGGAGAAGGTTACATGAAGGTCTTTATTTCCTTTATGCTGAGGTCTTGTTATATGTGGTATTTCTTAAATCGTTGTTTAATTCAACTTATGGTTTAAATAGCTTGTCAAAACAATTTGCTTGGTGAGATGTTTCATCTCACCTTTGGCATAAATCTTTCCAGGTACTTGATGAGTGGCATGGCGGAATGGGGAGTAGCTGCACGTCTTCCACTGCACTTTATTTAGAGTTTTGCACTATGCTTAGTAGTAAAGAATGTTGGTTCTTAAGTGTCAAAGTCTATTCTTTTATGTGGAGTGGTGGTTAAACTTAAACTCTATATCCATTCATTCTTGCTAAGGTTGTTTGCCTACAGTGTGATGCCTTTAATTATATATCTATCTTGCTGCCGCGTTGCTTATGTTTTACAAAGGAGATGCTGCTGAAATTTTTATTTTTTTTTAGTAGTCGGCTGTTGTGTTGGTTTTTAGTAGCATCCCGGGGTGATTGTGGATTCCGGGGTGTTACACCACTGGGCGAGGTGAGCGTGGTTGCTGTGCAGGCAGGGCGAAACTTACTACGGGGACATTGCGGGGGTAGTGGATGGAGGTGGAGATGAGGAGGCGGCGGCGGCCGTCGATGATGAGGAGCGGTGGTCGTACGTCACATTGGCGGCCGCGGCGAGCGGCGGCAGTAGCAGCAGCAAGAGGAGGTACGGAAGCGCGGAGGACGAGGCCGCAACGGCGGCGCCGGCGGTGGTGGCCATGGGCGGAGCTTCTTTTTTTTTTTTTTGAGAAGAACCGGGTTTTCATTTTATTCATAATATCTGGTGATTACAGCCCAAATTACAAAGACATCCTTAAAGAAAAAAGAAATTACATTCAAGCCTTTGTAAACTTCCGGTCGTCCTCGCCACCGGCGGCCGGAGCACCCAGCTTGAAGCCGACCTCCTCCCTGGCGAAGAACATCGATTTTTGGCGCCGTCTTGAGCGGCACATTGAAACCGACATGCACTACAAACGCTGAACGAACCGGCTGAAGATGATGGCCAGAGACCATCGCATCGTCATGCAATGAGGGATCCGACGCCCCAAGAACCTCCAGAAACCCCAAATCGCCTAGCGACGAAGACTCTCGAAAGGGAACTGAACCACCAGAGGTGGGAACTAACAACCAACCCGGCCCGGCGGTGGTGGCCATGGGCAGAGCTGAGAGGGTACGTTCCGTCGGGCCGGCTCTGGGCCAGGGCGATGAGGGCGACGGCCTAGGGCCCAGCCCAAGGAGGGCCCCCGAATTTAAACAGCTCAGCCCAAGCAACGTCCACAATATGTCCAGCCCAAGTCAGCGTTTCTGTTTTCGCTTTTTTCCAATCGTCATCCCACGCCGTTCGGTCGGTTCCTAGCCTACGACGCTGCTGCAGCGTGCCGCTCGGCCGTTTGGCCAAACGAATCCACGATCCTCCTTCCTATTTCACGAAATTTTAAATTTAATGTCTCTAAAAAGAACGAAATTTTAAATTTAATCTTTCATTTCCTGGACTCATAGTCTCCCGTTACACTTCAGTTGATTACTTGCCGGAAATCTCGTCGTTTCCTGTTGGGATGTGTTGTGTTCGTTAAGGCACAGATTACTCAAAGTTACCCTCCTGTCCACTCAGGATTGCCCATAATAAGTTTCACAAAAACAAAAAAAGGATTGCCCATCATAAATCAGGGAATGAGGTAAGCTCTGTGCAACATGATTGATATATTTTAGTTACTTTGCACGTGGTGCTTTGGCTTTCAAAAAAGAAGCAAGTGCACGGTGCTTTACTTCTCACTCGAGATAATCTTGGTAGTTTTTTTTTTTTTTGCGAATGGAGATAATCTTAGTAGTTGGTTTATGTTTCATGCTTAATTATTTTCCCAGCACATATGATTCATGATCGAGTGAACGTAACCACAAAAAAAAAATCATGAGTGAACTAAAACATAGCCTTAGGGGCCTCTGCTTCGAGTTCGCCCTAGGTTGCAGGAAACCCCCAGACAAGCCCGCCGGAAGGAAGGTGCGGGAGCATGACGTCGCCAGCTACAGCCGGCATATGGACGGGGCCCCTCGAAGTCATGGCCGACAGCGCCGCAGCTTTGTCGTCGGTTTTTTAAATTTGGTGTGCAAAAGAACTAGTGACAGAACTACGAGAATGAGCTCACAAGACTAGTGACAGAACTACGAGAATGAGCTCACAAGGACAAGTGCCCCCCCCCCCCCCCCCCCCCCCCCCCCCCCCCCCCCCAAAAACCCGACAATGCTTTATCACCCCTTAGTTCGACACAAAACTACATACTTATATTCTCACAACTTTATTTTACCTTTCTCATGAAACTTCATCACTATCCAGCTCCTTTAAAGTTTTTTTTTCCACCATCGAAAGCAATTGAACAATTAGCTAAACACACAATAAAAAGTTCAGAAAGCAAAGAGTAAATACAAATTAATTATGTGATATTGGATGATTTGAGACCAAGTCACCAAGTCGACTAAAGAAGAGATAGATCAATACAAATTGGCGACAAGGACAACACTGCTGCAGGTGGGGTTAGAAGAAGTCGATGAAAACAATCACAATGTAGCACCAGCACCATAGTTTAGCAAACGCAGTCAAACTGCTCTCATCTACCTTCTTCTATGTTTTTGTAGATGGAGCCCGCACCCAGTTACTGATATACTGTTCCGAAGACGAATTTTGGACTATGTTGTCGTCGCTGCCTCCGCACGCGCCCTCTAGATGCATCCAGCGCCCTCCCAAATCCGTTCGCTTTTCCTCCCGTTCTTCCCGAACGCTCTGCGCCGCCGAGCCACTCCCCCGTCCCATCCACCTTCCGCTCCTGCACTGCCGCCTTCTCCGACTTTGCTGCCGGCAATGGCGTGGCTCACGCGCTCCATCACCAACTCCCTCCTCTCTCCCCAAGAAGAGCCCGACAATGCGGACCGGACACATCCGCCTCCCCCGGCGCTTCGCCGCCGCGCGGCGTTCGCTAGCCCTCGCCATCCACTTCCAGGTCCTGACCTCCCTCATCGTGCCCGCCACGCAGAGCAGCGCTCCCCGCCGAGCCGACCCGACAGAGATCGCCAGCCGCTTCTGCCCTGGCCTCGTGCGGTTTCCATGCCGCCGGTCTTCCGTGGATCTCACAAATATGGCATCCTCTCTGCTGCCCTTGGAGCTTGATGAGGCAGAGGCGGCGGCGGTCATCACGAAGGAGGCATCGCCTACCCACGGGGCGCCACCCTGCGGCCTGAGAGCTCTGCCTCGAATCTCTCCTCCTCCCTGGCGACACCGATTCCAACGGTTTGTGTGCTTCATTGGCCTTTTCTTTTAATCTCCATTACGATGAGCTAATTATATGTTGGCCGTCGCACTATTGATTCGAAATGCAGATTTCGACATTGGTTGTGAGGCCAAATTATATGTCGGTCGTTGCACTATTGATTCGAAATGCAGATTTCGGTGTGTGGCTATGGAAAAAGGTGTGAGCTGTGAGAAAAGTTGTTGTGGTCTGTTAGCCGTGGAAAAGCTGAAAGCCGTTTGGTTGAAATGATTGTGGCTGTGAAAAAAAAAGCTGTGAAATGACAGTAACGCCCCTGAATGTCTGAGGAATAGTTTATATAGAAATTGATCGTAAAACATTGTACTATTCGAAGAAAAACTTGTAAATGATCATTTTAGAAAGGAAACTTAGTTTGGTTATAAATTGTTCAAATCTTTAACTTATGTTTTAAATTGTTAAAATCTTTCTAGAAATTCTCTTTAACTTCTGGGGTTTCTTTTGTAAAAACATCAAGACACCAAAATACCATACTTTTTTTGACGGTCAAAGGGGGGGGGGGGGGGGGGGGGAGAATCCCCACCTGAATTCATTGATATAAAAGGGTCGGACCGAAGCCCGTCCATCAATGTTTACATAGGTTGTGGTAAAACCACAGATTACAACAGCATGCCCAAAGCATGACGGGCTCATACAAAGTGGAGACGACAGAACATCAAGAAACATGAAAACAACAGACGAGCTTAATCTTGAACACAAGCTAAAAGAAACCACCATTCCTTGACAAAGTGTCACCACCGAGCAACGTGTTTGCCTTCACCACAATGGCCATTGCACCGCCGCCATCTCTCGTAACTGCGCCGCGCTGTTGTCACCCTCCACCTTCCAACAAAGGGAGGAATCCTTGAAGGACGAAAGGGCCGCTCAACAGAGTGGGGACTAAAGATGGAGGAGGCACTCGGACCACTGCGAGCTGGACAACGCCGACCTCCCTTGAAGCTGACAAGGTCATCTTTTTCAGAGCATCCAGTCTCCACGAGCCACCATCCGACGCCCTTTGCGGGGAGGAACCCGCGAAGGAGGGAGGGCAAGCAAGCGTGAACGCACACGGCATATAATTGATAACACCATCAACAAGGAGTCCGACGACGAAACAGAGGTGCCAGTAGGAAAACACCTGCCGAGCCATAATGCAAGCCAATAGCAAGGCCAAAGACCAATACCCAAAACGAAGTGAAAAAGGCGGAGATGGAACAGAAACACTCACGAAGCTTCAAAATATGAAGGTGCGCACTGCAGGGCTTCTGAGAAAGAGGGCGAGCAGGGTGGACTGAAGAGCTTGTCAAGCCCTATTGAGGTGAAGCACTTCAGCTTGCACGGCTTTAGTGTGGAATCCGGGGTGGTTCCAACTTTGCAGATCTTACCGCCGCCGAGCCTCATGGCTTGACGGAACACAAGACGATTGTAACGTCCCAGGCCGAAAATACGGCTCCAGACCAGCTCGCACGTCGAGCGGTCCCACCTCACAGAAATAACTCTTACGCTTTCGTCCTCGCTTCGCGTAAAAGGGTTAACCCGGTTATTTCTGTCATTTTCGACCGGGCATTTAAACCGGTCATGCTCTAGCTAGACTAGCAGTATGGTACTAAACCCCGCGTAGCTACAGTAGCCGCGACGCTACAGTAACTCGCGTCTACAGTATTAGGCCGGGCTGTTACATTCACCCCCCCTCAAAGGACTCGACGTCCTCGTCGAGCAGCGGACCAATTTACCCCGAGGGGACAAATGTACAGGATCGCCTCTCTTGGCCACGTCCGTACGCCCAGTGCCGGCATACGTGTCATGCCGTGACCACACAGGGCCCACGCGTCATGCACACCGTATCCGCGCCTTCTGGCTCGTACGCGCCCGTGAAACCGCGAGAGTCGGCTCTGAATACCATCTGTAACGTCCCAGGCCGAAAATACGGCTCCAGACCAGCTCGCACGTCGAGCGGTCCCACCTCACAGAAATAACTCTTACGCTTTCGTCCTCGCTTCGCGTAAAAGGGTTAACCCGGTTATTTCTGTCATTTTCGACCGGGCATTTAAACCGGTCATGCTCTAGCTAGACTAGCAGTATGGTACTAAACCCCGCGTAGCTACAGTAGCCGCGACGCTACAGTAACTCGCGTCTACAGTATTAGGCCGGGCTGTTACAACGATCCTTCTAGACGACGCCTCCAGCGAGGAAGCGGAGCCCAAGCCCCGCCGTCATCCATGTAGAAATCACACCCGAACACCTAAAGAGCAGCACGGGAGGGAGGGACTCCACGGTGACGCCCCAACAGGATGTCGTCACCGGCACCAGCGAACTTGGCGTGAGCCTTTCGGCTGGAGCTCTCCCAACCAGTATGCTGAGATCCGCAACCTGCTTGGACCGTCGCTCGAATGTGGCTTTCAAGCCACACAGGAAGCACATCCACGGCACTGAGAGCGCACCGTGGCACCATGCCACCGTGCTGTAACCCGCAGCCGGCACTGAGAGCGGCACCGCGGCACCATGCCGCCGTGCTGTAACCCGCAGCCGCCGCCGCCGCCGCACTGCAACGGTCCCTATTGGAGTGGCCCACACATGCCCCAACCGCGCGCACGCCGCGAAGCAAAGCTCGCCGCGCTCGAGCAGCCAAGCCCGCGCCCGCCTCGCGCACGCTGCGACCACAACGCCGCAACGCCGCGCCCACCGCGAGCACGCTGCGACCACCACGTCGTCACACCTCCATAGACGGATCCGCAGCCGCCGCCCCACCCTCGGATCGAGGCTCCCCGATGTGGAGAGGACTGGCGCCGCAGCACCGAGCCCCCAGCTTGGAGGAGCTAGATCTGGCCCAAAGATTGCCGGATCTGAAGGGGAGGGGCGCGACGGACCGACGGTCAGCCAGCCCGGGTCGACGAATTTCAGATCTTGAACGGGGGACGGAGGGAAACTCAAGAGGAAACTGCAAACGGACGCCGTTTCGCCGCCGCCGCCGCCGCACTCTGGCTGGCAGGCGGCGGCGGCCAGAGATGGCTGCGTTCAGGGTGCTGCTAGGTGGAGGCGGCTGTCGCCCCTCCCGTCGCCTCTCTAGACGACGCAGAGGGGTACCTTTTGTGAACTCCCAAAATACCATACTAACTAATTGCAAAAAACATTCTATCTCGTCTTCCTCATCTACATACCGCCATGGATGAGCACTTTGAAGCTCAAATCAGCTGGGGGAGGAGGAGAGATAGTGATGGGAAATAGGGGGAATCGAATCCCCATGCTATGGCGCAACCATTTGATGTGGGATTTCAAGTCAGAGCTGTGGGGATGACGGCTGATTTTGGGGAGGGCGGCCATGGCAACTTGAGCTCGATGGTGTGGCCATGGCCTATTGAGCTGCGCGTGGTGGGGCTGAAGAACGCCGAGGAGGTGCGTGGCTGGCTCACGTTGGAGAGTAAGGGAGCGGGTCAGGTGGGGTGCACCTCGAGATGGAGATGAAGGGAGCGGGTCTTCTCGGTCGTCGTCTCTGCAAATGCCGCCGGCTGTAGCGAGCCCGCAGCGCGGCAGCGCCGCCGGAGTGGGAGAGGTATGCCGGCGTCGAAGCCCGGGCCCCCGCCGCAGTAGGAGAGCTGTAGCCCAGGCCGTGCGTGGCGGGGGAGGCGGCGGAGCTCCAGGAAAAAGGGAGCGGGGGCGGACCTCGTGCTGCAGAGCTCGCGGAGAAACACGGCGGAGCTAGCCCGCAGTCTCTGTGTCTCACCAGAGCTCTCACCCGCGGCCGACGTGGGGGGCGCCGCTAGCCCTGAGCATGGGTTAGAAGACCCACCCAAACCACCCACCCAAGCCCAACTCAACCCGCGAGAACGGCTCATACACGGGCTGGGTCGAGACGGGTCGAACCCACGAGACCCAGTCACCCAGGTCAAACATCGCATAACGCCGCACGACATCTCCGCACGCTCACCTCCGAGACTTCTTCTTGGCACAGTCGCAAGCCACTAGAACGACCTCATCATCGCCGGCAAGGAACGCCGCAGCCTTCACGAATGGCGGAGCGGCACGTCGGCGACGACGCCCGTCCCGGCGAGCACCGATTTTGGTCGCTCAGAGCGGATGAATCGGATAGGAGCGGCTCATTTCCGGGAGATTAGGCGTACGGATTCTGCTGAAATGGAGTGGATTTGGCAGGGATTGGAGCTCCCCTTGGTTGCTGCGAGTGCAGTGGTCTCCTCCTCCCGTGGCGCCAGCGACGACCGCCGCCCGGGGATGGCAATCGAGCGGGAGGCCGCCATTCTCCGGCGGCTCCGGCACCGGCACGTGGTCCGGCTCCACGAGATCCTGGCGAGGTCCACTTCGTGCTCGACCTCGCCGCCGGCGGCGAGCTCTTCTCCCTCGTCGACGCGTCCGGGCGCATGACGGAGGCCATGGCGCGCCACTACAGAAAGCGAAGGGGTAAAATCGTCTTTTTGCATCTCAGTTAACCTCTGCTAGTGGGGAATCCGTCTATAATGGCGTGTAGGTAAAAGAAAGTTCGTACGATGGCATACATGTGCCAGTAACTACGATCTTTTATAATGATATATAGGTAAAAGACTCTTGATCTTTTGATGGGTGGGTTCTAAACCCAACATAATCCGCCTAAACCCACCCATGCACAGGGCTAGGCGCCGCCGTGCTACGTCCTTTTGGTGCCCAGACATTGCGGACGGAAATAAAACGAACCGGTATCTTCCACTTAGCGGTGGCAGCAACTGGCAGGTGGGTAAATAAGCCGAACTTTCTCCTCCCACAGCCGGTAAAAGTAGGGGTGTAAATAGGTGCGGGTAACATCCGACCCTCTTTAGTACTACTCACAGACCTTATCGTCGCCGCGTAGATCCCCTAGCGAACTGCTAGGGTTCCCAACTTCCTCTGGCAGCGTGCTGCCAGAGTCAAACCAATCCACCAAATTTGCTAGAGTTACGTAAATTTCTCTCGCCTATCGGCGGGATCGACTGCTCTTCTACCCTGCTAAGCGGTAGAGATCCCTTATGGCGGAACCACCGGAGAGCCCGGCGGCTGGGGCGTCCGCTACGGCGGCAGGAGACAATGGTGGTCACGGGTTCCGATCGGAACCCAGTATTGAAGATCGGCTGGAAAATTTGAAGCTGCATGGAGAGGAGGAAATCGATCTAGATTTCTCGGAGGAACTTGAGGATTTGATCAAGGAGAATCGCTGGATGGCTCTGTTCAAGGTTTATACCACCAAACCTTTTAGCCACGCTGCCTACCTAAGGCAGATGCGCAATGCGTGATCGTCGACGCAGGAGATCACATTCAAGGTGATGGGATCAAATTTGTTCTTGGTGCAATTTCAATGCCTAGGAGATTGGAATCGGGTGATGGACGGAGGTCCATGGATTTTTCGTGGCTCTGCAGTGATACTCCAGGAGTACGATGGTTTCTCTAATGCGTATGAGTACAAGTTTGAGAAAATCCCTGTTTGGGCCAGGATCCAGGGTGTCCCGGAAGGTTTAATGAAGAAAAAGGAATTAGCAGAGCAAGTGGCCAAGAAGGTTGGAGATCCTCCATTAACAGGTATTGTTAATGAAGGGAGAATTAACCCCTTGAAGTATTTACGTGCTCGGGTATTCATTGATGTCGCTAAGCCACTGGTTCGATTTGTTCCAATTACAATTAGAGAACCAAAGAAATATCCGGTCCTATTTGTTTTTTCTGTGGATGCATAGGCCATGAGCTGAATGAATGTGGTGATGGGGTCCACGACAAGAAAGAATGTGAATGGCGTGACTGGTTGCTGGTGGACTTTGATACAAATACCACCGGAGGGCTGTTCAACCGGTCTGATGGCCGTGGACCAGGTCGAGGTGGGGGGTTGAGAGGAGGTACCAGGGGCCGTGGTAGAGGAAGTGGCCACGGTGACTATATGAATGATCATGATATTCCTCGCAAAAAAAAAAAGAATGATCATGATATGTCTGATGCAGAAGGTGATCTAGAGGAAACCGAAGATCCAATGAAAGTCCTCACTGTCCCTCGTAAGAGAGTGGTGAGATCAGAGGGTAAAGGTGACTCGGATGGTATGACGAAGTTATCTGGCCAAGTGGCGAAAAGGGTGAGCGTTCTGGAGACGACAAATGCTGATGGAAGCCCTCAACAGTTGAAGGAGAAGAAAAGGCAGAGAAAGACGGATGGAGATGAAGTGGCAAAGCGACAACTTGAGCTATCGGCGTCCTCCCTCGAGGAGGGTCGCCGGGCACAATGAAAATATTAGCTTGGAACTGCCGCGGGCTGGGGAGTGCCCGGGTGAAAGTGCATCTAGGCCCCCTAGTGGGTTTTGGACGATTGATGACAAACAATTAAAGAACTAATGAGTTTATGTAAGCATGTGTGCAGCAAGAGATAAAAGAAACGTCATTGATGTTCCCTCAAAATGAAAAAGGAAAAGAAAAAAGGATGCCTATGACAATGAGCTTGTATTTCATATATTTGAGTTATAGGTATGCCGTACTATCAAGAGGGATACGACGTAAACAGCGGTGAAATTGACTAAGTGCTCAAAAATCTAACTCCATATGCATTAGAGAGTGCTAACATCGAGTTCGTGCTCAGGGCAGCCGGACTAGTCCGTGTAGAGCCGGACTAGTCCGTGCGGTGTCGAGCCGGACTTGTCCGGATTTAACTCGGACCACAGAGGCGTGGCACGAGTTATTTCGGACTAGTCCGGGTCGAGCCGGACTAGTCCGTGTACCCGGACTTGTCCGGCCTAAGTTGCGGACAACAGAGAGATGGCATGAGGTTTCCGGACTTGTCCGGGTAATGACCCGGACAACAGAGAGTTGGCACACCTGTTCCGGACTAGTCCGGCCCTCGGGGCGGACTTGTCCGAATTCACTGTTTCTGTGACTTGGTCGTTTTGAGCTAGGGTTTCGTTTGAATCTCGGACTAGTCCGAGTATGCACGGACTAGTCCGTGTACTGACAGCTCAAACGGTCACTTTTGGGGGATGGACTATAAATAGACCCCTTACTCCCCCTTTGCACGGTTGGCCACTCCCAAATCTGAAGAAACACTCTCGCACACACTTTGAGCTCCTCTCTTCCTCTTCCAAGCCTAGGGTTTCGATTTCTTGAGGGATTGAGAGAAGATTGGAGAGTTCTTGAGTGAGCCGAGGCATATTGCATCGAGCACTTCGTCTCTCTTCACCGCCGCCGACGTTCGTGTTTGTTACTCTTGGGGATTCATCCCCTAGACGGCTAGGCGTCGCCCGGGGACTCCCAACTTGTGTGGTTGAGGCCTGGGAAGTTTGTATTGCCCTCCTCGCAAGAGGATTTCTTAGTGAAGCACCGAGCCCGACTTTGTGTTGGTGCTTGGAGAGGTTCAGGGTTGAGAGCAACCCGGTCCTTTGTGGACTCCTCAACGGAGACGTAGGCTTCTAAGTGGAGCTGAACTTTGGTGAAAAATCTTGTGTATCCTTGTTGCTTAATTGCTCTTGTTTATCATATTGCTCTTCATATACTTGCCTATCTAGGGTTTGCTAGGGTTTGCTCATTTACTTCTGATATACTTGCTCTACTGCTTTCCTAGCTTGCTCTAGTTGTTGTTCGTGATATACCTGCTGTAAACCCTGCTTGAATCGAACTAGATTTACTCTTTGGTTCATCGATAAATTTCCGCTGCTCAGGTTCCGGACTTGTCCGTCCAGAGCCGGACTTGTCCGGCTACTCTCGGACTCCGACTCCATCCAGACTAGTCCGGGTTGTTTGTTGCTGATAAAATTTTTATTTAGTCATTTCAGGTTGCGTTGCCTATTCACCCCCCCCCCCCCCCCCTCAAGGCAACTTTCACCGGGCAGTTCGAGCGCTTCTGGACATCCAGAGGCGAGAAAAACCCGATGTGTTTTTTCTGTCTGAAACGCATCTGGGCAAAGCTAAGGCAGAAAAATTGAAGCGGAGATTGGGATGCGACCATTTTCTTATCCACGAGAGTGATGGCCGCAGCGGAGGTTTGTTGCTACTATGGAGGAGGGACATCTCAGTAACCGGACATGGGGTCTCAGAAAATTATATAGATTTTGTTATCAATGATGGAGATGAATGGAGGCTCACGGGTATTTATGGGGAACCAAGCTGGGATCACAAGGATAGAACATGGCAGGCTCTGCATTCTTTGCATGGCGCCATGAGCTTGCCGTGGATTGCTTTGGGTGACTTCAACGAAATATTGTATAATTTTGAGAAAGAAGGAGGTCGGCCACGATCACAAAGGCAATTGCAATCCTTCCATGATGCACTTTCTAGTTGTGGATTGTCTGATATGGGGTACGAAGAGGATCTTTTCACGTGGAGGAGGGGCAAGATTCGAGAGCGACTTGATCAAGGAGTCACCAATATCCAATGGAATATTTTATTTCCAAATGCACGGCTGGTGAATAGTGAAATGACAAATCGGATCATAGGCCGCTGGTGGTTGAGACTGATTCTCTCGCAGCAATGCATGATAGAGAGGATAGGGGGAAGAAGAGATTCGAAGCGCGCTGGTTGCAAGAGGAAACAGTCGAGGAGATTGTGAAATCTGCATGGGCTCGAGAAGTGTCACGTGGGGAGGGCCCCACTTTCATGCAAAAAGTGAAAGAAGTGCATGAGGAGCTCCACATCTGGGATAAGGAGGTTCTGAAGGCCCCGGTGAAGCGAATGAAAAAACTCAAAAAGGACCTCGAAAAGCTAAGACATGGACCTATCTCGGATGAGAGTAATGCAGCACAGAAGGAATTACTCCTTGAACAAGAAGAAATTTTCTGGGTCCGGAGGGCCCGTGCAAACTGGCTCAAACATGGTGATCGAAATACTAATTTTTTCCAGCACTTTGCGTCCAATCGTAAAAGAAGAAACAGAATCAAGTACTTGCTCGACGAGCATGGAGTCAAGCATGAGGACAAAGATACGATGTGCACATTGGTGCAAAACTATTTTTCTAACTTATTTACATCAGAAGTGAATGAAGTGGATCCATCAGTTCTTGCAGATGTACACAGAAGAGTTACGGATGATATGAACCGAGAGTTACTGGCACCATACACTCATGAGGAAGTGAAGAATGCGTTATTCAGTATCAGGGATCTCAAGGCTCCTGGACCTGACGGGCTGCATGCGATCTTCTATAAGAGGTTTTACAATATGTTGGGGGACGACCTTGTCAAGGAGGTACTCGAGGCTGTGAATTCAGCGGCAATTCCGGAGGGGTGGAACAACACTACCATCGTTCTTATTCCAAAGGTTGATAACCCAGACAAGGTATCACAATTCCGTCCCATAAGCTTAGGTAATGTTGTCTATAAGGTCATCTCAAAAATGCTCGCAAACCGTCTGAAGAATATTCTGCCTGAGGTTATAAGTGTAAACCAAAGTGCGTTTGTGCCAGGAAGATTGATTACAGATAATATTCTACTTGCTTATGAGTGTATCCATGCTATTAAAAGAAAACGTGGGAACACAGGTCTGTGTGCGGTCAAACTGGACATGCATAAAGCATATGACAGGGTTGAATGGTGCTATTTGGAAAAGATCATGTTGAAAATGGGCTTTCGTCAGAGATGGGTGAATACTATTATGGCCTGTGTTACTTCAGTTGAATACAATGTCAGATTTAACTCAATGGAAACAGATGTGTTCACGCCTACGAGGGGATTAAGGCAATGGGATCCACTCTCCCCCTACTTGTTTTTACTAGTGGCTGAAGGATTATCAAGCATGTTGAAAGGAGCAGAGGAAAGAGGTGAATTGCAGGGAGTCAAGGTGTGCCGTAATGCGCCAGTTGTGTCACATCTCCTATTCGCGGATGACTCCTTAATTCTAATGCATGCTGATAGGAAAAATGCAGAGAAGTTGGAAGAGATCCTAGACAGATACTGTGGCAGTTCTGGACAAATGCTTAGTGAGGCAAAATCAAGCATTTTCTTCAGTAATAATACACATGTTGATGCAAAGGCTGAGGTATGTCAAACTTTAAATATTATGACAGAATCGTTAAATGACAAGTATTTGGGTCTACCGGCCTTGGTGGGGGCAGACAGAAGTGATTGTTTTCGCCATCTTGTGGATAGAGTCCGAGCTCGAATTATGGGTGGAAAGAGAACTTTTGAGTATGGGCGGTAAGGAGGTGCTTATCAAATCCATTGCTCAAGCTGTATCGGTTTTTGCGATGATGGTGTTTAAAATTCCTAAAAACATTTGCAAAGGAATATCTGACGCCATTGCGCAATCCTGGTGGGGTGATGAGGATGATCATAAGAGGATTCATTGGAAGGAGTGGTGGAAGTTGTGTATTCCAAAGCAAAGAGGAGGTATGGGATTCCGAGATTTGAAAAGCTTTAATATAGCAATGCTAGCAAAACAAGTTTGGAGACTGTTAAGTGAACCTGATTCCTTGTGTGCACAAGTCTTAAGAGCAAAATATTATCCGGATGGCAAGTTATTGAATGCAAAATCGAAGAGTGGCAGCTCATTTACTTGGCAAAGTATTCTTGCCGGGTTAGAATGTTTCAAGCGTGGTTGTATCTGGCGTGTTGGAGATGGTACTCAGATAAACATTTGGGATGACAACTGGATTCCATCAAGTCACAGCCTCAAGATCCAGACACCTCGGGGCCGTAACCTTGTTACAACAGTCGACGAACTTATTAATCCTGTGGATGGCACATGGGACGAAGACCTCATTAAAACATTGTTTTGGTCGATTGATGCTCAACGCATTCTTCAGATTCCAATCACACCTGGGAGAGAAGACCTGGTTGCTTGGCATCATAATCGCAACGGACTTTTTCTGTCAGGTCAGCTTATCATATTCAGTGGCTACACAGGTTCGGTAGCAGGAATAACCAGGCAGACCGTGCTGGTGATGTGGGAAATAATCAGGTATGGAGCAAATTATGGAAACTGGACATTCCTGGGAAGATAAAAATTTTCGGATGGCGAGTTTTGCATGGACTGATCCCTTGTCAGGGCATTCTAGCCAACAGACACATCGGTAATGTTGGGAGCTGTCCTCTATGTCCATCAGGTTGTGAGGATATAAAACACATGATGTTCACATGTGATAGAGCGAAGGAAGTGTGGAAGTATCTTGGTGTTTGGACTCAAATAGAAGACCTGCTGGATGTTGATCGCTCAGGCTCTATAATTGTTGAGGAGGCTATACGGGTAGGCGGGACTGTTGCTAACATGGATAATGCCGGGTTTGCGAAGTGGTTCTGACGGGTGGTATGGTGGGAGAGAAGGCAAGCTGTTCATGGTGAGAATATTCAAAGGCCGTCCAGAGCAGCGATGTCCATTGCAGCTCTGATCAGTAACTATAAGCGAGCATCGAAGAAGTCAGCTCGCATGAGAGAAGGATGGAGAAAACCACCCGAAGGAAAACTAATGCTTAATGTTGATGCGGCCTTTAGTGAAAACTCAGGGAGCGGAAGCACATGAGCTGTTATTAGGGATGCAAGCGGTGGTTGCATTGCAGCTGCTCATAAGTATTTGGCACATGTCGTGGATGCCCCTATGGCGGAAGCCTATGCTCTAAGAGAAGGCCTGTTGCTTGCCCAGCGCATCTGATGCAACCGCTTCATTGTGCAAACTGATTGTATACAGGTGGTTGAAACTATGAAGGAAGGAGGATTCTCAGCTAGGCGGCAGCGGCTATCTTTGATGAATGTAGCACTATGTGGAGAGGGTTTGATGCCATCTCAATTGAACATTGTAATAGGGAGTCCAACCAAGTAGCTCATGAGTTGGCTAGAGTAGCTTTTTATTCTCATAATTCTTGTTTTTGGATTGATGAGCCACCCAGCTTTCTCATAGCTAATCTGGCGAACGATGTAACTATTTTCACAAATCAATAAAGCTCGCCGGACGGCATTCCCTCAAAAAAAAAAAGAACTTAGTTTCCGTTCAAAAAAACGAACTAAGTTTCAAAAATAAGAGCTCATTTTGAAAATCTAGTTCATTTTTTTCGAACTAAAGAGGGTCGGAGGTGCCCTAAGGGTCGCCAATTTGCACCCCTAGGTAAAAGTAGGTCCTGAGCGGATGTAAGTTTTGCATTAGGAGAAAGCCGACTTTGGCCTAAAGCTGCTGCCTATAGCTGGGCCTTTGGTTCAGCTACTAGTAGCTTTTTTTAAAAGCCATAGCCCCTAAAAGCTGAACCAAACACACTGGAAGGCTGAAGCAAACGTGCGCCATACATCTCCCTTTTTTCTGATGAACTAGATGCTCTAGCCTTGTTATCAGAAAATTGCTTCAAGAAATGCTTGAGAGGAGCCTTTTGTTGCGTTGCTAACTCCTTTTATTTTTGCTTCTCGTCAACTTTATTCATGAATTTCAAATGTGTCAGAAAATATTTACCTGCCGGCCTTTCATTATTAAATCAAAAAATGTTATTGCATCTGTACGACCTATACTGCATCAAAATATACAAACCTGATATATTTATGCAACATTACAGTTTACAGGTGGAAGTGGTTGACGTTGATTCACCTATTACCTAGATTGAACTGGGGGCTAGAAACAATTCTCCACCTCTGCATAGGAGAACTATCACTACGGGAAACCCCCAATTTGCCGTGTGCCTATGGGTTTGCCGAGAGCATTATCTCGGGCACACGGCAAAAGAAATCTTCGCCGAGTGCCGCACTCGGCAAAACCCAGGCACACGGCATATAGAAGTTTGCCGTGTGCCACGTGACCGGCGCACGGCAAAGGTCACTCTTTGCCGTGTGCCGCACGGCCGACACACGGCAAACATTGACGCCGTTAGATTTTTTTGACGGCCGTCGAGCGAGGTGGGCCCGGGTACTCGGGAAATACGAACACACGGCAATATATTTATTTTTTGCCGAGTGCGTCAGCTCGGCACTCGGCAAAGGACCCTCTTTGCCGAGTGTTCTCCCAACTACACTCGGCAAAGATTATTTCAATGAATTTTTTGGGCCGCTAAATTAATTCAAATAAAAAAGTTTTGAACTGGAAAGTTGTATATCTTGACAACATCTACACTTCTTATTTTGGTATTTTTTCATTCAACAAAGCGCTAGTAAATTTGTTCAAAAATCCTAGAGCTCCCGGATAGTTTTCCGAAACTCGAAGAAGGATGTTTGGAATATGTGAACAACGCGTCTATAATTATTTTTCTAAAAAAAAGATCAAAATAAAAGTTCTAGATCTGCATAAGTTACACATCTTTGCTGTTGAACACTTTTTTTATTTGAATTCAATTGTCAGCGGAAAAAATTGTTTGAATTTCTCAAATTTGAAAATTTGAATTTTGGAAACAATTTCGGATGGAAAAATACTAAAGTAGAAGTCGTAGACCTCGAGAAGTTATGAAACTGTCATGTTGACAACTTTTTTATTTGAAATCAAATTCGACACTTTTGAAATTTGACGTAAAGTACATTTGAATTTCTCAATTTTTAAAATTTGAATTTTGCAAACAATTTCACAATCTCAGATGGCAAAATTGTGAAAATAAAAGTTTTAGATCTCGAGAAGTTATGAAACTTTCATGTTAACATCCTTTTTCTTTGAAATCATATTGTCAAGCAAATAATTGTCTAAAACCGAAAACGTATGTTGTCCAAAAAAAAAAAGAAAATCAAATCTTTGCCGTGTGCCACGTCAGGCACACGGCAAAGATGGGTTTGCCGTGTGCGGGATCGGGGGCACTCGGCAAACACGAGGGTTGACACTTAGCGCCGCGCGCGGCTCTTCTCCCTCCTCTCCCTCTCATTTCGCATCGAGCCTTCTCCCACCACGCTTTGCCGAGTCTTTGCCGAGTCTTTGCCGAGTGCCTGGGCCCACGGCACTCGGCAAACAGACCAGTCTTTGCCGTGTGCCTGGGCCCACGGCACTCGGCAAAGCGGGGTTGACGGCTGACGGACGTCAACCCCTTTTTTTTGCCGAGCACCACGTGGGGCACACAGCAAAGGGTTTGCCGTGTGCCCGACAAACGGCACTCGGCAAAGTACTATTTGCCGGTACAGGTTTGCCGTGTGCCGTTTGCCGAGTGTTGCACACGGCAAATCCTTTGCCGTGTGCTTTTCGCGCTTTGCCGTGTGCCCTGGGCACACGGCAAACGTGCGTTTCCTGTTTCCGTAGTGTATCACCTATTCTGGGATCTGATTCCCAATGCCCTTAACATTTAAAACAATGGCAAATCATAGAGTTTAATTGAAAATAATCGATGAGATTAATATATAGTATCTGCACATCGTCCTCTCATGAGCAGTACTACTAGTTCAACAGATAAGTCCCTCTAACTCACGCAGGAAGGCAGCGTACTACTAGCACCTAAACTCAACAAAGGAGAGCGGTTCACCTGCGTCGCCATAACTTCAGATTCTGCATCTTCAACAAGCAGTAAAATTGCATGTAACCTTATAACCTACGGTTGAATCGAGCAGTAAAGAACACCGTGTCCATGTGCACATTGTGGTTCAGTTTGCAGAACACGGTGGTTAGATTTCATCAGAAATGTATGATGCATTAGCTACCCAAGGTCGTGAGTTCAGATAAAGGTCAAAGCAACATCACCTGATCATAGTGCTACAGAACACCCAACGATGAAATCCGAAGTTTGTCGAGAGAACAATGAACCTCAGGTGTGTATCTGGGGTAATGCATGTCATCGGAGAAGAGCATCCTCCTGGCGCCGTTCAATATCAGAGCGCTACCGTCGTACGTGACCGCTCTGCTCGCGGACATGTTGCCTCCTCCTCCTCCCTCCTCGGTAACCCATGTCTTCCCGGTCGCCGGCGCCGCCACATAAGCGGTTAGCAACGTGGCAGTACCACCACCGCTGCTGTCATGATGCCTTCCATTTCTACTTCAAGGCTCGATTGAATTCTGCACGGTTTCTGCTCTCGTCGTGTATTTATGTATGGCCTCTCAGCTACCGCGCATCGATGGATCGATAGCGAGCGCCACATGGACACATGGCTAAATTAGTCAAAAAATAATTGTTGAAAGCAAGACATTTTTGTTAAGCCAATGTGGATAACAAGTTTTTTATGCCACAATGGTGGAATCTGTTTCACCATGATGTGCTTCATGAGCTGACCATGTTTCATTCTCGCTTGCCTTTCCATCCCCGGTACGTGTACCCCAATCCCCGTGCCGTGTGCCGATGACCGTCCGTGGCAGGCACGCCGCACCATCCTCCCCTCACATCACCTACTCTTTAATTAGCCGTCAAGCCAAGCGAGTCCACGGTCCAGGCCCGGAGGTGCGGTCGCCGGCGATGCCTTTCCTCTCGACGCCGTCGTTCGACCTCTCCGCCGGCGCGGAGCCCACCCTGGGCCCGCGCCCCGCGCCGATCCCGCCTCCGCCCCCCGCCCCGGCGGCCGCGCATCATCAGCAGCAGCCGCCGGTGTCGGAGGCGGCGGCGCGGCGGCTGCGGGAGGCGGAGGAGCGGCTGCGCGAGGCGATCGAGGAGCTGCACCGGCACCAGGGCGGGGGCGAGGGGAAGGACGGGGAGGAGCGCCACGGGGAGTGGGGCTGCGGGCACGAGGGGGAGTCGTGCGCCGCGCACGCCGCGGGGAACCTCTGCCAGAGCTTCCTGCTCTCCTACGGCGTCCGCGTCGGCATCGGCATCCTCCTCCGCGCATTCAAGCTCGCGCGGCGCAAGTCCTACGCGTCGCTCCTCGACCTCAAGGTCTCCTCCTTCCTCCAAATCGCAACTGTCTTCTTACCTGTAATTTGCAAGGGTCAAATTCAGTTGGGCAAAAGTTACTGGCTTTGGTCCTGTTGGTTCATTAGATTCGAATTCGCGGTGTTTCTTAGCTGAGTATGTCCAGACGGAATTCAGCAAAGGCAGATTCATATTGTCATGCTGCTACTGCTGCTGCTAGAGCTGCCGATGTTACAGCTATCCCTTTCTCAATGCTTATAATAGATTGAATTAACGGTGATAATTAATTGACTAAATGGTCTTGCGAAAAAAAGATAATTAATTGACTAAACTAAAATATTTGAGCCAGCTTTTGCAGCATCTGTAGCCTATATAGTAAGTACTGCGTACAGAATGTTTCTTAGCTATGCATTGATTTTGTCAGTACCATGTCTCAAGGTTGCCCATGTCTCCCATCCGAATAAATAATGCTCCCTTAAGATGGTTCTTTCATTCTCACCGATTCATTACTTTTTTCCCCTTCAGTATGCTCATCTAAATATTCTAACTCACAGCAACTCGTTTCGGAGAAAGATCTTATAGTAAGGGAGGAAGCCTGCCGGGTGGGGCTATTTTTTGGTGGATTCACTGGATCATATCATGCACTTCGATGTTTTCCTTCGTAGATTTTCGCAGAAAAGAGACGCCATACAATGCGTAAGTACCTATATGCTGATACTCCTTTGCCTGTCTTTCAATAAAAATCGTTGATATTCATGACTCAACTGAAGGACATGATGGAGCAGAATATTAGCAGGTTCGGTGGCAGGCTTGGCCATACTAGCACTAGATGATTCAAGTAGGAGGCGCACTCTGTCTCTATATCTCCTTGCAAGGCTCGCTCAGGTCTGCAACAACCGAACAGTTTTCATATTTACTTCACAAAATTTGAGAGAAGATCCATTATAAAGGAGACATTGATGCATTACTGCCTGATCATTGCAGTGTGCGTATAACTCCGCAAAATCTAAAATAAATTTCACTTCTGGGGAAGCCATTGGAGACATGGAGATGCATTACTTTTTTCTTTGGCATCTGCCCAGGTAACACAATGAGAATTTGTCTAAAACATGCTTAGTACAAAATAGTATTATCCTATGAAGGGATATGCATGTGTAATCACCTGGGGTTGTTTTTCCAGGTTATGTATGCCTTTGTTATGAGGCCTGAAAGCTTACCTAAGTCATACCAAGACTTCATCCTTAAGACAGGACCAGTCGCGGAGCCTGTTTTCAAGGCTGTCAGAGAATGCTGTAGAGGTGGTCCGTTGGATCTCACTAGCCTCTCAGCCTATTTAGAAAACAAGAAGAATTCGGGCCTGATAAACTTAACAAATAACCCATCCATTATTCCGTGTTCTGTGATTCATCTGACAGAACATCATGTTTGGTTCATAATGTGAATGTTGTTTCATCAACATTCAAGAAGACATTCCTCTGTATTCTCATTGTCATTTGTCCCCTTGTCGTTTTACGTCTTCAAAAGGTAACTCATTTGCCACTTTAATTTCTCTATTTTTAAAATTCAGAAGTTGCGATGATGCCCCATATTTTTTGGTAATTGTTTGTGAGATATTATCCACTCAGATACAGTTTGATGCGAACAGGAACCTAACTTTTAAAATATAGATTAAATCGTTTACCCCAAATCAACAGCACAGCAAGATAGCATAGATTAGCATAATGTTGGACATTTTTTGTTCTGTCTTACTGACAGTCTGCTCATGTATGTCGATGTTTTATGTCAGTGATCTCATGCACATAATTTCTTGATCAAACAGTTCTTGGAATCACCAGCTGCGACCTTTGTTGGGGGCTTTTGTGGGAGCAGTTCGCTCTACCACATTTTTGTCTGCTTTTGTCACTCTCTTCCAGGTAGTTATCTATAATAACAGTGCTTCCGGAAATCATATCACGAGCTTAATGGAATTTTTGCATCGTTGGAGACTGCCATCTGTTTGCACCGTAAAGTTGCGATCAAAGACCACAGCTTGTGTACTGGTTTGCTGGTTTAGTGTCGGGTCTTTCAATTCTTTTGGAAAATAAAGTTAGAAGAGCTGAGCTAGCCCTCTATGTGCTGCCCCGTGCTGGAGATTCCCTATGGAATATATTGATCAACCGCCACCTTCTCCCAAATATAAAAAATGCTGAGGTAATTTCCTTTATTGCAAATTTTCCTTCTGTTACTTGCGCTCTGTTTTCTGGTTATTTACTTCTGTTACAGTAATCTATGAGGTAAGTGGATATATTATGATGTAGCATAAAATGCTGTTTTCCATGAGCATATGATACCTTTCTATGCAAGTATAACTTTGCATAGTAACCAGGCGTGACTTCCACCATTGTCCAGTCGTTCATTGATGATATCCACTAATACAACAGTTCAATAAACACTGATTGATAGTATCAGCACAATAGTCAGTCTGTTGTTTGCCAGTAATTTATCAACTGGTGAACAAAATTATCTCTGTTTAGTTTTGATTTGAGAGAAGATAACACACTTTGAATGCTAGAAAATCCTTAAATGGTACTGAAGTAGAGGTCAGGATTAATGCAATCTTCCCATTATTTAAAGAAAAAATTTATGCAGATTCTGGTGGCTTATTGTATAGACAGTAGAAACTAGCTGGATTTTCATATCTGAGTTTTATGGCAAAACGTGATCGACCGGTTTTTAGAAAATGACTGGAACCCGGTTCAAAAACTTACCTCAACCACTAGGCATGATATTTTCTTAAATCAGTGTGGAAAATGATATTGATGGCCACTGACAAGAATATGTATTTGTAAATGGAGGCTGGTATGAAGTTAGGGCTCAGAATTTTTGGTGTTGATACACTGTACTTACATGGATAATGTAGATGGAAGCTATTTGTTTCTTCTCTTAAAGATTTCCTCTAGCATGTATTGCTTCTCTGGATTTTGGATCAACTATCCTGTATAGGCCAACACTTCATGTTTCAAACGCTACTTGGCAACCTGGCAGGTGGCACTTTTCTGCTTGTGCATGGGAGGAATCATGTACTTTCTGGAGTACGAACCACACACCATGGCTCCATTTCTCAGAGCCTGATCCGGCGGTTCCTGGCAAGCAAGATCAGTAACCCGAGCCCGCCTCCCAATCGCAACGCTCCTACTCATACCTCCCAGACGTGAATGCGCTGGAGCAATCAAGAACCCAGCCAGGCCCTGAGAATGGCATGGGCAACATCATGAGAAGTTACAGTAACCTGGAATCAATTCCTGGACTTTAGACAGCACGTTTATGATATTATATTAAGTCTTTTCTTAGAGAAGTGGTGCTTTTAGTTGTCTGTAGCTTGGAAATGAGCAAATCTAACCACATCAGCATCTGTCACATATGTAATGTGTATGGATAAATTCTCCGATACGTGTTATGATGTTTGAGGTCCATTGCAAATTAAATGAATAAAGTGTCTTGTTGTTTTGTGTTGAGTGAAGCAATCCAAAGCAAATGCTCGTTGTTGTTAGGTTGTTGCATGTGTGGCAAGCTATGTACTGAATCTACTGATAAGTGACGAGGGGGTCCTGTTGCGTGAGAACAAGTAATTCTTGCAACAGAGATTGTCAAATAGTATACATCTGTTTCACCTATTAAATAGGCCCTGGTACTACATAATGCAGTCTTTCTCATATCTGCAAA
>JAAXCT010003750.1:0-25936 GCA_012490785.1 Eragrostis nindensis | reverse complement strand
TTTCACAGCTGAAGAAGGCAGTAGTCTTTGGAACAAGGTTAACTCCTGCTTTTCCTGACGCTAATGCTGATCTGCAGATACTCACTGTTCATATTGCGTCGGCGTCGACGCATGATCACCAACGGCAATGAATGGGGTGGCTCAAGTTCTCAGAAGTGTTCTCACATGGGCTGAAGAACTTGGACTACCTTTTTTAGAACTGGAAAAAGTTCCCGCCTCTGTGTTTTCACACGTAGCATTTGGCATTATTACAAACTTTCAGCTACAAAGCTGAATTCAAGAAAAAAACTAGAGAGACAAAGTCTATTATTAAACTTCCATTCATTTTGGTGAAAATTCCATGGCAATGATCTCCAAAGATGAGCTCGCCGAACGGAGTCTCTCACATGGGCTGAAGAACTTGCTAACCTGGAGGATGAAGTGGCGTTTAAGCAAAAGTTCTCGGCAGCAAAGCAAGTGATAAGGAGTGAACGTCAGGTCCCCAGCTGTGCCGGTTGAGCTACAGATAAACGCCACTGCAGCATTTCCACAACCATTTTTTGGCTCCGTCACGGCGGCCACTCTGATCTTGTTTCCTGGGGGAGGTGACGGCGACGACCGTGTGACCCCCTGAGTCGCCCGGATCGAGCGAAGCAAGAGTCAAAGGAGTCTCGAGTTTGATTTACTGACATGGTAGTTGGTCGATTACGCATGAAGGTCTTGAGCTGGGAATTGTTATTCACTCATCATCATCGGGATGTCTCTGGCGCCTCCCAAGATCCCTTGAACATCAAGCATCGGTGACACCACTGTAGCTATAGGCTCCATCCGAATCTGTTTCAGAAACCAAGATGCATTTGTTACACAAGATATGAAAGTACAACCTGACAAAAAGGATCTCGTGTCTACCACTGGAAATGATGTTGTTACTATGTTGTTATACACTTTCTCCCAACGCTAGTTCCTTGAATATACTTTGCTTTTTATAGTACAGTTTTTCTCTGTGTCCAAGATATGGCCGTCCATGCTTTCATTTGCATTCCAAAATATTAAATGTTTGGTAGATATAAGGACATATGGAGAATGGTTCCTGTTACCTGCAACATATAGGCACTTGGGTTTTCAGTTTTCTCTCAAAACTTCATGCATCCATCCACCACTCTCTTGCAATTGATCATGATTTTTGAGGGAAAACTTGGCAGGAGCACTGCCTATTAAGATGGCTTAGAAAAGAGAATACAGAAGAAGCCCTGATGCTTTGAACGCATGCTTTGTGGGGCATCCTGTTCCTCGAGAAGCCTACAACCGAGAGAAACTAGAAAGAAAAATTAGAGTTTGAAGATTCAACGATTATAACACAAATTGCCAGCTCACATAAAACATTTTCACAGCTACCAGGGTCTTGTTTTGATCAACACATTGCATAAAGGAATGGTGTGAAATTCAAAACAGACAACATATAAAGGAGTTACGATGATTAAAATTTGGGGTGCAGTGCTTACTCTTCTTGCTCGCCTGCTTAAAGTGGCCAAAATAAGTAAGGAGAGGGGAGTCAACTAGACAACCTATTGCCCGCTAGTTGTCCCAATGGTACAGAAGTATTACAGGTCTTAATACCATCACTAAATCTAGGATTATCCCCTTCTTATGACGGACTGCTAACTAGTGTAAATTACATTGGATAGCAAGGCACATCGAAAAACCATCAGGTATTTCATCATGAAATTGAGGATTCATGATTCTCTTTCGATCAGTCTGAAGGATCAAGGGGAGCAATGCATAGTCAACTGTCCATGTAAGTCAAACGAGTCTTACTGGTCACTCAGACAGGGCAATCCTTCTGCTCACCATCTTGTCCTGGTGTCCAGAGAACACCTTTCTCCGGCCAATGCAAGTGAGATGGCAGCTCTCGATATGGGTGTACATCAAACTGGCATGGGCCCTCTGTCAGGTGCTCACTTTCAATGTGTGCTTTGCAGGAAGCGGAGATCTTATCGTCTTTGAGATCAACTGAGATGATTTGGATCTCCCCTTGGGTTCCAAGGAGAAGGTCAGAGTCATGTTTCGACAGTTTGACGCTTGAACCGCACAAGGCGGCAGCGATAAGGCTGAGCCAACCGCCACCACCGCCGGACGGCCACTCCGGCCCCGGCGTCCACAGCCTCACGCCGCTGGCCACTCCGGCCCCGGCGTCCACCGTCACGCCGCCGCCACCACCCCCCCCGGCGTCCAACCGGGAAACCATGGAGAAGGGCGTAGGTTGGGGCGCCCTCCCCACCGCTGCAACGCCCACCGGACACGCCTCCCCGCCGCCGCCTTCGCCTCCACGAAGCCCCGCCGTGTCTGCCTCCCCAGACGAGGAGCTTGTGGATTACTCCTTCTCTCCTAGCCCATGCTCGGGTAAAAGCCAGGAGGACACATCCAAGGAGGCCAGTCCACCGCCATTAAAGCACCTTTCCTACAAGGAGGTGCTTCTCTCACCGCAGCCTGGAGGGCTCGGGGCTCCACACGGAAAAGCAGCGGCGAAAAGCTGCATTGAAGACGACGCCCCGCCCAACAAGCAGCTGGCAACCTCTTCATTGCAAGCCCCATGCCCAAGCTCAAGTCCATCCGGTGGTGCCTGAAGCAGCCTCTTCTCAGTCCTCCTTTCGCCGCCAACACAGCGACCGGCCACGATCCCATTTCGTGAAAGCGTCGAAGACAACCACCACAGCAGCCCAAGTTGGGGTGTGCTGCGGCCGACAGCCATGGTTGGCAGGCTGTGCGTCGCAAGGTCTGGAGGAAGAAAGAGTCACTACTGCACCACGCCGTCCAGTCCATGACCGACTCTCGCGCACCTCTGTCTTCCTCCGGCTGGGCCACACTGCTGCATCCATCGCCCACCTCCTCAAGACGCGCGCCGCCGGCCGCTGCTATAGATGCCTTGCGTCGATCACCGCATTTCCCAGTGCCGTGACCCAGTCAAGTGCATCCTGTGCCTCAGAACCGGCCACCGTGCTCGCCATTGCCGCACTCCATCGCCCGCCGACGCACACGCTGTTGCTCCAAAACAAGCGCCTGACCTCACCGCGTCGGCCTTCCCACCGCTGCCGCACTCCCACCCACCTCGTCCCCACCACCACCCGCTTCCAGCCGAGATGCCTAACCACGAGCTGGACAAACCTGGTCACCCGCTGAGCCGGCCTGACCGCGTCGAAGCTTGCGCGACCTACACGGCGGCCATGCTTGAGGAGGAGCAGGACTACAGTTCTCGAGCCGTCATTGCCATTCAAGTTGGGGACAGCCATGGGTTCGAGGTCACTCGCGCTTGGGTTCAGGCAGCCTTCGCGGCGAAGCTGCGCATCCCCTGCACCGGGCATCGACGTTTCCCGCTTTCCTCCGCAGGGTACCTGGTTCGCCTCCCCGAGCCGCGGCACCGCGATCGAGTCCTCAACCCCAACATGGGACTCGACATCGGCCCCGCCAAGCTTCGGCTCCTCCCATGGACCCGGATGACCAACGCCGAGCTCACGAAGCTGCACTTCCGCGTGCGTCTGTGCATTGAGGGCGTCCCTCCTCATGCGCGGCAGGCTGACACCCTGAAGCAACTGTTCCATCCGGCAACCCTCATTGAAGGCCTTCCACCACCACCACGACGACGACGACGAGGAAGCTGGCTGTTGTGTCATAGCATGGTCGCAGGACCCGGACACAATTGCCAAGGAGGGTGCTCTCCGTCTGGAGGAATGCCTGGACCGGCCGGGCCGCTTCACACACCGCACAACGCGCGACGGGCCTGTCGACCTCCTCAAGTACGAGCTCCTCATCCACGTCGACCATGTCCTCGACTTCAAGCCTCCACCCTCGCCGGCGGCGACGTGGCCGAGGCGCCACAACTACACACGTGGTCCCCCGGCATCCGTGACGACCACCGCCCTGGCTGGCGCGGCTCTCTGATCTCCACGAGAGGTTGAGTCCGCGTAAGCGGGACCGTTCGCCGCCGGCGGGCGGTGCTGGCGGAAGAAGGTCCAACGGCGAACTCGGGGAACCCTCCCACGGCGGCGTGCACCGCATGAGTGGGGGCCCACCGGTCCTGCAAGGAAGGGTCCCATGTGGGTGCTTCCTTCGGCAACAAGCCTTCCACCCGTGATGCTGATGCACTGCAGATGGACCACCATGCCAGGACGTCGCGTGCCCGACAGGGTATGGGGTCTTGCGCTGACGCAGAGCAGGTAACAGGCGCTCAGGATCGCAGCTTTGACTTGCAGGCTCTGCGGGACGCGCTCCCCTCTAGACCCGATGGTCCTCGAAGCTGCCTTGCCGCTGCCCCGACCCCGGGGCATGCGACTACACCATGGGCCAAACTGGGCTTCCACCTCGACCTACGCCACAGGCCCAGACGGAGAGCCATGGCCGTCAGCAAGCCCCTGCCTCGACACCAGGCCTGCAATCTTCAACCCCGCTTCGGAGTGGGCCGTTGGGCCGCTCGGCCTCATACAGTACGGCCCACGCACCAGACGGAGGCCGACTCCCTCCTCGACCCCGACGTAGAGCACACTGCCCCCCCGTCGGGCCTCCTCGACTCGCTGCCGCACGAGGTACCGTACGGCCGACAACCAAGTGTCGATTGCAGCCAACGTCGATAACTTCTGCGCAAGCATGTCCGCCCCCCCACCGGCGTCGCTGCTCTGCCACCCGACGCCCCCACCGGATGATACCGTCATGCCTCGGCGGGAGGGTGAAGCCAGCACGCTACGCCGCAGCACACGGCTGGCCGCGCAACCGGCCGTCGCCAAGGGCAATCCGACAGCCAAGGCAACTGGTGTGAAGGCCAAGAAGATGGGACCGACGGCGACACTGGAGAACCAGCAGAGACCAAGAAGAGGAACTGCCTCAAGCTTTACCAAGGTGATGATCGCAAGAAGGCCGAGGCAGCTCTCGCTGATCTGTTGGATGAAGCAGTTGAACCGAACCATGGATAGGGCTGCTCCATTATGTCCTCTAGTCGTGTGTTTTTGTTTCCAATGATTAATGACAGCAACTGTGTGGTTCTGAATGGGAATGTTCGCGGACTCAATAGTCCGGCAAGGCGACAAGTTGTCAGGGACATGGTTCGAGATCACAAGGTGTCGGTGGTATGTTTACAAGAGACCAAGTTATCAGTGGTTAATGATGCTGTAATTGTTGAGACACTGGGGCAGCAGTTTTTTGGGAACTATGCGATGGTGTTGGCAGATGGTGTCCGTGAGGAGTGATTATTATTGCGTGCTCTCAGGATTTCTACACCATGCAGGATGTTGATGTGAGGCAGTTCTCAGTTTCAGCAACTATCAAAAAAGACAGATAGTGACAAATGGAGTTTTACGGGAGTTTATGGACCACAGGGTGACAATGAGAAGCTCATGTTTCTGACTGAAATCCGGACGGTTAAAACAGACCATGGCAGCCAAGTGATGATCCTCGGCGACTTCAACCTTATTTACCGAGCGAGTGACAAGAACAACGGAAGAGTTAACCGCCGGCTTATGAACAGCTTCCGATGGGTGCTTGATGAGCTCGAGTTGAAGGAACTGCATCTCCATGGTCGACGATACACTTGGAGCAGTGAGACAGATGATCCAACTCAAACTAAATAGATCACGTGTTCTGCACTAGAGAGTGGGAGTTGGAATACCCTGATTGTCACCTGCAGGCGATTGGTTCTTCCGTATCTGACCATTGCCCGATGGTTCTCACATGTACACCCTTCCATCGACGATATAAGGGATTTCGCTTTGAAACATACTGGTTACAGATGCCGGGGTTCATGGATGTTGTTAAGCAATCGTGGGAGCGGCCGGTGCTTTCGAGCAAGCAAGAGTTCTGCATATCAAGCTATCCAGATTGGCAAAGTGTCTGAAACGGTGGAACAAACAGAGAATTGATGAGCTCAGGCAACAGTCCACAACAGCTGAGCAATTAGTATTGCGCCTCGACCAAGCACAAGAGCAGAGGCAGCTGACGGCAGATGAGCTGCTATTGCGCAGGGAAGCCAAGAGCAAAATATTGGGTTTAGCAGCAGTCCGGAAGATCAAGATCAGACAACGATCACGGCTAACCTGGATACGAGTGGGAGACGCCAACACACGATTGTTTTCACTTACGGGCCAACGGAAGAAGACGAAAAAATTATATCCCGTTCTGCAATACAACGGCACGTCACTGTACCACGCATAAGATAAAGCAGAGGCTCTACTGCGGCATTATACGGTACAGTTTGGAATACGGCGCCGAGAACGTGCACGCTTAATTGGGAGCGCATTCCAATGGTGAGACATGATTTGCGCCACCTAGACCAAAACATAACGGAGGAAGAAATTCACGCGGCAGTCCTGCAGATACCGGCTGAAAAAAGGCGCCTGGTCAGATGGTTACATCGGCAGCTTCTATAAACATTGTTGGGACGTGATCAAACTCGACCTCGTTTGCAGCGATAAGGGACCTCTTCAACTGCAGAGCAGATTGCTGGAACCTCCTCAATTCAGCCAATGTTACACTTATTGCTAAGAAGGAAGGGGCAGAAACAATTGGGGACTACCGACCAATAAGTCTCATGCATAGCACGGCCAAGCTCCTGGGCAAAATCCTAGCACTAAGATTGGCACCTCACATGGACAAGTTAGTCTCGCACAGTCAGAGCGCCTTCATCAAAGGAAGAAGTATACAGGATAATTTCAGATATGTTCAGGGCGCCGTCCAACACTTCCACAGAGCAAAAACCCCAATGCTGCTATTGAAACTTGACATTGCCAAAGCTTTTGATAGTGTACGCTGGGAATACATGATCGAAGTAATGGAGAAGCTTGGATTTGGCCAACGTTGGAGGGATCTGATTGCATTGACTTGGGCCACTACCACGTCACGTATCTTACTCAATGGAGAGGCCGGTCGACCGATACAACACCACAAGGGACTGCGACAGGGGGATCCGTTGTCACCGCTCCTCTTCATCCTTGCAATGGACCCGCTGCAGCTGCTACTCGATCAAGCAACAGAGCACGGGCTTCTTAACCCGATCGGCGCTAATCCAATCAAAATGCGCACGAGCTTATATGCTGATGACGCGGTACTGTTTTCCCGCCCAATTGCAGAAGATGTGGCCAACCTGCAACAATACTACTACACACAGTTTGGCGAGGCGACTGGGCTCCGAACCAATATCCATAAATCCGAGGTCTACAGCATAGCGTGTGAAGAGGTGGATGTTGAAGCGGTACTGGGACAATTTCAAGCACGGCAATGCCATTTCCCGTGCAAATATTTGGGGCTCCCCCTCCGCCTCGGACGACTACGGCGTGAAGACGAGCAGGTCCTCATTGACAAAATAGCGGCCAAACTCCCAGGTTGGAAAGGCCGGCTACTAAACAAGTCAGGCCGTTTGGCACTCGTCAAGTCGGTACTCTCATCGATCCCAACCTATCACATGACTGCTTTCACCCTTTCCAAATGGGCCATTAAGCGCATTGACAAGATAAGGAGAAACTTCCTCTGGCGTGGATCAGAAGATGCTCGTGGTGGTCATTGTGCAGTCAATTGGAAGAGAGTCCAGCGACCGGCGAAACTAGGCGGGCTCGGAGTTATGGACCTAGCAAATTTCAACCGAGCATTACGCCTTAGATGGCCATGGTTCCAATGGAAGGATACCAATAAACCATGGTCAGACATGATAATCAATTGCACCAACACTGAAAAGGAGCTGTTCAACGCATGCACATCCATTACCATCGGAGATGGGAAGCGAACGACGTTCTGGCATGACCGATGGTTGCAGGGATCAGCTCCAGCGGAGATTGCGCCTGCTCTGTTCAGATTGGCTTGGAGGAAAAATGGCACGGTGGCACAAGGACTGACGGGCAGAGCTTGGATGAGAGGCCTCCGACGAATAGCCACAACCTCTGAAATCCACCAGTTCGTGATGCTGTGGTCACTCATTCAGCAAGTGGAGTTGACGGACCAACCGGACGATATCAGTTGGCGCATCTCGACGAGCGGTCAGTACTCCACCAAATCGGCTTACAATTTCCAATTCTCGGCGCCGGTGCTCGATCATGACTGGGAGCGAGTATGGAAAGCCAAGACAGAAGACACAAGTGCAAGTTTTTCAGTTGGCTACTACTGCAAAATAAGCTCTGGACAGCTGATAGAATCATCCGCCATGGTAGACAGGCTAACTCAGTCTGCACGCTATGCAGAGTTCAACCCGATGCCGCCTTGCATATGATTGCAACCTGCTCCTACGCTATACAGGTGGTGGACTGAGCTTGCTGCCTGGGCTGGAGTGACCCTGCAACAGCCGCCGGCAGCCAATTTCAGACGCCTCAAACAATGGTGGGACGACATGATGGGAAACCGAGGAGGACCGAATGAGAAGGAGCGCACCAGGGCGGTCATTTATATTGTCTGGAACCTATGGAAAGAAAGATGTAGACGGGTCTTCGACAACAAAGCCGTGCCTCCGACGCAGCTATGCCATCTCATCAAACAAGACGTCCAAGCCTGGAAGCTGGCTTGGGAACAAGCTGAAGAGTAGTCCCTTAAACATTTGTTTACGGATGCCGTAATACGCGGCATGTTTTCTTTTCTTTGCCTGGCTTTAGACAGGCACCTGCATGTACATTTACTCCATTCGTCTAATGAAACGGCAGAACACCTGCCATTACTTGTTCAAAAAAAAAGAAGGTCAGAGTCATTCCATACCCAGCTTGCCCTACATACCATTGCCATCGTCATATTGATCACATATACAGTGCATTAGAAAAGTCAAAAGGAAATAGGAAAATTGCATTTCATCATACATTCTCCGTCCTCTAAGTAGTTCGTTCTTAAATAAGGTGTCAAACTATAAATGTTTCGACCACTAATACACACAGAAGTACTAAAATGTATCACATATAAAAAGTTTATCAGTAGGTTTTCCAAAAAATATTATTAACGTACAAATATAAAAAAAAGGTTGATCAATTGTGTGTACTGGAGACTGCGATGTCCAAAAGGACAAGTAAAAGTGGAGGGGAAACAAAGAACAAAGGCTACTCGACATAAAGAAATGGTATTTCAAGAATAAGAAACCAATGAGAAGTAAAGGCATACTTGAATGTGTCGAATGGCAAACATGCTGCTGGAAGCATGAGATGTCGAAGTGTGGATGTTCAAAATTCCAACAGTATTATCACGACTGCACAGATAAAACTTAGATCAGATATTTGTTAAAAAGGTACATCTGTTGAACCAGAAAACAATAGATCCACAATTCGTAGCCCACCGATAAATCTTAAGGAGATTCCATAAAGTTAGCAGAGTAGGACCTGGTTGTTGCAAGAAAGCATCCCCTTGGTGAGAAATAAGCTGCCTGGACACGGGCCTTTGTTTGACACCCTTCAATTTCTCAGGCTTCAGACGTTTCATGTTTCTTAAATCCCATAAGCAAGCCGTTGAGTCCACTGAACTGGTGCCAGCATACATGTGTTCTCTGGATTAAAATCTATAGAGCTAATCCAACCACCATGCAGTTGCCACTTGCTTGAGACTTTACCCACTCTTTCATCAAATGTCTTGAGCACAACCACTCCCTTCACCAAAATACAAACATGAGGCATGATCTGGTGCTTGGCAAAGGGAGAATGCAGAATCGTCGCACAAATGGATTGTGCTGAAAATCTCCTTTCAACATCATGAGACACATGTCACCATCATGAGTACAGCTGTAAATCTGCAAGTCAAAAAAACATATATATAAGGTTGACAATACTAAATTCCTGTTGTACATAGAAATACGAGAACAAAAAGCAAGAGTTATCATCATTCAATCAATAAGTATGAGTAATCTCCATCCTGTAAATTTCAGAAGCTTACAATATCTACTAAGGGAAATCCTAACTTACGAAGATAAAAAAATGGATAGAAATCAGTTGTGTTCAATTCATTTCAACATATTACTACAAGGAGCTTCACATGGATTAGATTTGTAGCCAAAAATGTTACCTGGAAAATTCGTTTCAGTAAAATGGCATCACCTTCAGGCACTAAAAGTTACATGCCAAAATACATATTCATCTCATCGTCGTTCCGTACCAGATACTGGATCGCTCAATGGAAAACACTACTCCCTCCTCCCTCCGTTTTTATTTATATGAGCATATATAGCATTAGGCCAACAATACCGAACTCCTGCTTGAACACAGAAACAGTTTAACAAAAAGCAAGAGTGATTCTTGTCCAGTACATTATCACTCGTGACAATTCCACAATTTGATCTGTTCATCTCCTGGTCCACCATATAGGGAACCCTTGCTCCCTATCTTCGCCAAGAAAATCCTAACTTATGTAGCTCAAATGTAGGATGGTAATCCATTTCAAGTAATTTCAATACAAAACTACAAAAAGCCACACATGGATTTCAATCGTATCCACAAATGCCAGCAAGAAAGTTACTAATCTCACTATGCGAAATTATGTGATACTCGTCTCTGTCAAAGCTCCGGAGGTAGCATTTCAGGCAATAGCGTGATTATGCTACAATATACGTGACAGAGCAATCGCCACAGAAAAGAAAAATGCGACATCACCTTCCTCGGAGCAGAAGGGTGAGCCGTGATCCCCCCGACAGCTCCCGTGTGCGGACGGTACTTGAACACGCCGTTGGCGACAACCGAGCCCCAGTGCACCCGCGCCGGCGCCGGCGGTCCGCGTCCCAGAACACGAGATTTCCCACCCCGGTCCCCGCGGCCACCACCGTGCGGTCCGCCAGCGGCAGCACCCGCGCCACCTGAATCTGGGTGTCCACCAACTTCCTGACGTTACTCCGCTTCAGCACCCGGTCCTCGCCGTGGTCGAACCCCCTGCCCGCACGAACTCCGGCCTCGGACGGCGGCGGCCAGGAACGGCGAGAATGGCGGAGGTGAGCGGCGCCGAGACGTCCGTCACCGTCTGTCCGACGAAGACGTCGGAGATGGGGAAGTGGGAGGACGGGCTTGAGGTGCGCGGACGGAGTGACGCTGTCTTCCCGAGGAGGACGGCGGCTGGAGGCGCGCGCGGCCGGAGCGGCGCGGGGGCCCGGCGGGGAAGGTGGGGGCCCGCGCAGGGCTGCTTCTTGGGGCGGGATGCGGCGGAGAGGTCGGCGGCGTCGCGCCGGAGCTCGGCGAGGAAGGCCTCATTGCGCTTGATGTTCTCCAGCCGCCGGCGCTCGTACTCTCCTTCAGGTGCTCGCGGGTTTCCGGCATTTCCGCTTTTGTGTTTTTTTTTTTTTTTTTGAAGGAACCGCTTTTGGGTTTGGGCGAGATTGGAGTGATTAGCGCAGAGACATTCACATTGGGTCGGGGTGCGCAGCGTAGTCTCTTCAAACTTCATTAAGGCCCCGTTTGGAACAAAGGAATGCAAAACGCAGGAACAGAAAAAAACACAGGAATAGAGAAAACACAGGAATGAGAAAATGAAGAAAACCATAGGAATACAAAACAAAGGAATGAGAAATTTTTGCCGTTTGGATTGCAGGAATGAAAAATAGAGGAATCCAAACTTTTGAACATTCAAACATTTAAATGGAAAACTAGCCGTTGAACATGGCCGTTGCACACATATGACCGTTGTACACAGACCTTCTTGCTGCTATATAAGTGACGGAATGCCCAGCTAGTAGTGCAAAAAATTCATTCGGCAACTGAAACAACACATAAGCAGTTTGACTCTCACCCTGGTGGAGTGCACAAAAGTTCATCCAGCACTTAGCTACACCACATAGCCATATTTCTGTCCTCTCCCATACTGCCCACACACTTTTACATAGCATTCCTTCTATGGATTCAAACTACCATCGACGGTCAAGAAACGATGAGGAATTCATCTTTTATATACTACCCACACTTCAGGAAGGTGGTAGTTCTTCACAAGCATCCCAAAAGGAGCCAATACACACATCTGTTAGGAATGGAGCCACATTTATCCATGAAACTCTATCTGGTCATGAAGCTGTCTGCAGAAGAAGATTCACATGGAGAAAGAGATATTTCAGGCACTTGTCCGGAGATTGCGTGAAAGCAACCTTCTTGCTGATTCAAGGTACCTCTCTGGGAAGAGCAGTTAGGTATATTTCTATGCAGTGTCAAAGAATGCAAGCAATAGAACATTGCAAGATCAATTTCAGCATAGTGGAAAGACAATAAGCCGACATTTCAGAGTAGTGCTCAATGCACTAACTCAACTGACATGCAACTATATACGCCCACCTTCTCTACACCCACATCGCATAGTAAGACAACCAAAATTCTTCCCCTACTTCGAGGTAATCTATTTTTGTTTATATGATGGCAACATGAGTTCTAGTATGCATTGGATACTAACTATAGCAATAATATATGCAGAATTGCATAGGCGCTATTGATGGTACTCACATTCCTATGACTATTCCATCTGGACAACAAGAACCCTACAGGAACAGAAAACAAGGTCTCTCACAAATGTCATGGTGGCATGTGACTTTGATCTAAAGTTTGTGCATGTGCATGCTGGATGGGAGGGATCAGCTTCTGACGCAAGAGTTCTTCAAGATGCACTGAACCATGGGTTTAATGTGCCTCCCGGTAAATTCTATCTAGTAGATGCAGGTTATGCTAACACACCAGAATTTCTTGCTCCGTATCGTGGAACAAGATACCATTTACAAGAACAAGGTAGAGCTGCACAAAAGCCACAGAATTACAAGGAATTATTCAACCTTCGACATGCACAACTACGAAATCATGTAGAGAGAATTATTGGTATATTGAAAATGAGGTATCCCATATTGAAAGCCGCTACATTATATGACATCACACACAGGTTGACATTGCTGTAGCTTGTTGTGTAACTCACAATTTCATACGGCTACACAATGAAGAGATGTCATTGTCCGATGATGATACCACAGATATTAAGAGGAGAACATGGGGATGTACCTGAAGGAGATGACCGATACATCAATGATGTGCCGATATTTACAATGAGCGTGGAGCAGAAATGAAATGCGAGATGAAATAGCTATGAGGATGTGGGAGATTACAACCGCAAGACGAACAGGTCAACGGTAGATAAATCCATATATTAGATGTAAACTAGGTCCACTCTAGTGAGCTAGTTTGTACCATGCTACTAAGTTATGCTGCTATCAGCGCACTGCAATATCAGTACTTTGTTACAAAGACAAGCTACTATTGATACTGCAGTAATTAGTAGTCTATACAAAAGGCATGCCACTAGCTAGCACTACTGCAGTACTATGCTTTGTAAGTTACTCCAAAATAAACATGTGTTGTGCGTGCACACATGTAACAAAAGCCATGGCAGACTAAAC
The DNA here is from genome assembly GCA_012490785.1 of Eragrostis nindensis. Taxonomy (NCBI): domain Eukaryota; kingdom Viridiplantae; phylum Streptophyta; class Magnoliopsida; order Poales; family Poaceae; genus Eragrostis; species Eragrostis nindensis. The sequence goes on along the minus strand of JAAXCT010003750.1, from coordinate 12,615 downwards.
TTCCTTATGCAACCTAAATTTGTCTGAGCAACCATCCCACTCGTATGCATCACTACTAAAGGAGAGAAATAATTCCCTGTTTTCTGGATTGTCCCTGAAGATGTCTGCTGCTTTGACAATGTCTTCTATCTGAAGTAGGCCAGCCATTCCCTCAAGTGTTGTCACACAATTCTTGATGCTGTAGGGATCCTCCATTTTCTTCTCCTCAATAGCTGCAAATCGATCAATCTCTTCTTGTTTCAGCCTTAAGAATCTCTCATTGAAATCATCAGTGCTTGTTTTTTGCCTTTTAAGCCGCTTTTTATCAGGCACTTGTGGAGTTGCACTAGATGGCTTCGAATTCATGCGCAGAGTTTCAGAAATGTTTTTCCCGAACAAGTGGTTGTTCATTAGGAGCAGGATGTAGTGCTTGTGCTCCTTCTGATGACTCAGCTAATGTAGGGTCATTAGCTTGATTAGAGAATGGTAATTCATCAGTACCAAACCAATTGGTGTCATCCCTGTCGCCCCCTTCTTCGATTTCAAAATTCAAGGCTGATGCACATGTAGATGGTAGCGTGGACAATGATGGCGAGTCCAACTGCGAATCAGGGACATGGAATGGTGGTGAATATGATCCTTCAACTTCTGCCGATGGTTTGGCCTTATTTGCATAGTGATCCATTCCACGACAACTTCTTCCTTCAGCATACCTCCCTGCATAAATTGCATGGAACAATTCAGTCAAAACAAATATAACAGTGTGTGTACATAACTAAAACTAATTCAGTCCAAAACCTGAAACTCACCATCGTATAGAGCAAACAGATCATCAAAGTATGGAAATGACTTATCACGCCATCGAAGAAGAGCATCTTTGTTTCTGCGATTTCCAAGTGATTCCCAAACTGCATAAGGTGCTGTTACCATTTTTCTGTCAGAATCCCAACCAAACCCACTTTCTCCGGATAAATCTTTTACAACTCGATACTCCTTTTTCATATCCTGCTCTTTTTGTTTTACTTGACCCATGGTGTATGATGTTGAAAATTTTTGATTGAACTGAACTGTAATAATCCTCCAAGCCTCTTTGCTCCATGAATTGTTTGTCCGAATCTTGGCACATCATGATCTTTTTAACAACAATAAGATAAACAATCTTTTGGTGATTCCATTGAGCTCTAGGGATTTGATTTTTCGTGCCTGGTCAGAAATATGATTTCAGTTATATAATCTATGCATATGCGACCTACAACATGAAAAAGTAAAAGCTATATCCTTAAGAGAAATGCATCGTTCACTACTGAAATCTTTACCATACTTAAATCTTTTACCATACTAAATAAATGGCTGTATTAAAATGTAAATCAACACATGGTCCTTACATATACTAATTTAGATCTCTGCAGACATGATGCAACCTTTTCTAAAATAATTGTTGAAGTACAATTGAGTTTTAGAAAACAATCCACACAAGCAAGAGTATGCCTAGGCCGTTCTACATGGAACAAAGTCTTTTTTTTTTTCACTTTGGAACATCTTACGCCATATGACTGAAATGCAATGAAACGAACAGAAATATTCGGGCGTCATCGGTTCGACTGCAAGGACTCAAAAATTGCATCTAAAGGCGAATCTCCAGATTCCAATCCAATAGGGTACCTTTTCCTGTGAAAACTCTTCATCCCCTTCGGATTCCCCCCCCAAGATCCATCCCTGATGGAGGAGGAAAAGGGGGAAGGGCGAGCCAGTGCCGATGGGGGAGGAAAAGGGGAAGTCCGACGAGCAGGAGGAATGGGATTTCGTTGAGCAGATACGTTTCTTGACCGCTGGTTCGTCATCTTCGATGGATTCACGCCAATTTTTCTCCTAGGTTTCAGCCATGGCGGAGGGAGGGAGGAACGGGAGAGAGAGAGAGAGGGAGAGGCGAGCGAGCGAGCGTTCCCTTGGTTTTGAGTGGAGGATTTGTTTCCCGTGAAATAGGCAGCGTTCTTTTCTTTCCTCCGGAAAGGAACCATGCTTTCCTCCATTCCAAAACGCATAGATGCATTTCCCTTCCAGAGGAACCAGTTCCTCTCAAAAATCCTGCAAAATTCCCTTGTTCCAAACGCCCCCTAAAGTTTTCCACGAAAATTTCCTTCGAACCTCGCTGTTTAAAAAATGAAATTTGTAAAAGGTATTTCATACAGCTCCCTGTTGTTTTGAGCAAGACCACAAATGTCAGTCTGATGATTCGTCACTCTATTTAGATTGTTTGTGGAAACATCTTCGATTGTGTTTAGACTGACTCCAACAAAGATACTTAATTTTTAGAGGCAAACGGATGGATGCATTACATCTACCGTAGTTTGCATTTCCTTCGTAAGTCACCGCCTCCAACAGAGCAACCCGCATTTCCATTTTCTCCTCCGCCGCTCGCCTTCCTCTCCGTATCCGCATCCGCCCCGAAGACACGCACCCGCGCAGGCCCACGACGACGCAGCTCACCGCGCGGGGAGGGGGGGGGGGGGGTGCGCGCAGCGTGGCTCCTCCGCCCATGGACGGGAACGGCAGCTCGACCACTGCCACGCCGGCTGAAAAGAGGAAATGCAGGCGGCGCACGCGGTCGAGATCGTGTTGCTCTCCTGCGGTGATGGACGCGCGGGCGGCGAGAGGCGCGCACGCGGCTGACTCGGCGAGGAGTTCTGGACGGCCACTGACGCGCACGCCGCCGACGTCGCTTGGCTCGCCGGAGAGCTCCAGCAGGCTAACGCCGCGCACGTCGCCGAGGCGAGCCAGCTCAGGGAGAAGCTTCATCAGGCGACGACGAGGACGAGGCAGAGGCCGCCCTCACCTTCGCCGCCCACAACCTTAACCTCCGTCACCTTCGCCGAGCGGAGGCGTGGAGCCGAGGGACGGAGGTGCGGAGGTGGGACAAAGGCGTGGAGGCCTGGCCGGAGGTGCGGAGGTGCGGATCTGCGCGTCCCACCGCCCGTTGGCCTGCGGCACACGCCCTTGTACCGCGACGACACCGGCGCGGCCTCCGTCATTCAATCCTGCTCCGTCTCCTCCTGCGTCGATGTCGACATGTCGACGGCGAGCTTGTGATGTGACCGAGCTTGGATCGGTGACGCTCCCCCTCCCCTCTGCCCCCGCCGCCGACCACCACCTCGTCGGTGCCCCCGTCCACCTCTCTCCGGCTCCTCTACCTCACCCATATAATCTCTTAACCTTCCAAACTCAGAATGAAATGGAATTAAGAACTAAAGAGATTGTGTCAGAGCAAGCAATATCTCAATTTCAATCAACTTGCGGCTTGTGTTCAGGAAAAGCGAGCAGAAGTTGCAGAACATCCGTGAGGCGGTATTGGACTCTCGACTCTCTAGGCGATAGGCCCTGTCGGGCGTCACCTCCCAGACGTCTCTTCACTCCACTGTCCCCAGCGCGCGCTCCCGTTTCCCGCCATCCTCTCGCCCCGCGCCGCAAAACTTCCCGCCATCCCTGGCCCCTCGGCCCGCGCCGCATCTGGAAAACAACTCCCGGCAACCGCTGCTCTCACTCCACGCGTCCCTCCGCTCTCTCCGCCTCCGCCCAAAGCTTCTAGAAGGATCCATCCACCCATCCATCCATCGGCGGACCGACATGGCGTCGCCGCCGGCGGCCGGGCTCACCGACTACGAGCGCCGCCGCGAGGAGAACATCCGCCGCAACGAGGCCATCCTCGCTTCCCTCCGCCGCGAGGCCGCCGAGCTCTCGGCCTCCTTCCGCACCCCGTCTCCGAAGCGGCGCAAGAGGCAGCAGCCGGCGGCGGCGCCGGCCCAGGAGAAGAGCCCCGTCGTCCTCCGCCGCTCCCTCCGCACCCGCGGCCTTCCCCCCAGCGCCTCCTCCGCCGCCGCCGCGTCGTCCTCCCCGGCCACGCCGCCGTCCCCTCCGAAGCCCCTCAGCACGCGGATCTCGTCCTCGCTCGCCGCCGCCCTGCGCGCTGCCTCCTCCGCTGCCCCGGCGGCAAAGGAGGAGCCGGCGGTTAAGGAGGAAGGGTTCGATGGCCGTTTTCCCCGGCGGCAAAGCAGGAGCCGCAGGTAAAGGAGGAAGGGTTCGATGCCGCTGCTGCCCGCTGCTGTCCCCGGCGGTCAAGGAGGAGGCGTTCGACAACCGCTGCCCCGGCGGTAAAGGAAGAGGCATGGGCGTTTCGTTGCCGCTGCCCCGGCCGTGAAGGATGAGACGTTCGACGCCGGGAGCGAGCTGGTTCTGCGGCCGGCGGACGTGAGGCGGGTGGTGCCGGAGCGGATTCTCTCGGTGCGGATCCTGCCGCTGGCCGACCGGACTGTGGTGGCCGCCGGAACAAGATTGGGCACATCGGGTTCTGGGACGTGGACGGCTTCGTGGAGGATGAGGAGGACGGGGACGGTGCAGACGGGTGTTCGAGTATTTTCCCCACAGGGGGCCCGTGGGGGGCGATCTCGGTGCATCCGGCGGCGCCGCGGAAGGTAATTGATTTCTTTGTTCTTTTTGCACTTGTGCTTCATTAGCGAACAGTTGTATCGCATCTTAGTTTCCTGTAAATCGGTTAGGCAGCAGATTAATTGCGGAAGGAGAATTTGCTGAGGATAAATCGATTATAACAAAATTTCTCGGTCACTTGAGTTCACCTTTCATTCGAATATTATTGGTGTTCGCAAAAAAAAAATATTATTGGAGATGTGGATAACATTTACCCGGTAAATCGATTATAACAAAATTTCTCGCCACTCGAGTTCACCTTCCATTCGAAATATTATTGGAGATGTGGATAACTAGTGAATAACTAGGGATTCAGCATCTGCCATATCAACGACTTGCAATGTATCGTCTCCAGAATCTCTGTAGCTTTTAGAGGTTCTCTGGTTCATGATTGTTCAGTAAACCATAGCAGCAAGTCATTATCTACAATAATTCTCCCGTCCTGTTGCTACGTACTCCCTCCGTCCCAGTTTTATTTGGCATCCTAGCCTCATCTAGTTTTCTCAAAATAATTGGCATTCTCACTTCCCCATGCACATTTCTCTCTTCCCAATACACTTCTATCTATCTCTCTCCTCATCGTTTCTACGCACCTACCTTTACCAACTTTACTTAATCTACATGTCGAGAGCTAAAACGTCAATTATTTTGGGACGGAGGGAGTATTTGATAAAATCGTCCCATTGGCACGTGTTTAAGTTGGGGCAGCATAAGTGCCTCATAAAACAGAAAGGGGTCTGAGGTGCGGAGGAGAAGGGGGCCAGACAGGTTCTAGGAAACAATATTGGAATGCATGTAGCACATTCAGATTGTGATTTTTATTGTGTTATTCGGGATTCTGACACTGTTGTCTTCTGAATATAACTTGCAGATTTATAGCTGTAGTTACCAGGGTGAAATTTGTCTTATGGATGTTGAGAAGGAACTCTTTAATACGATTCTGTTGTGTGATTATCCTATTTTCACACTATGCCAAGCACCAAATAGTCCCAGTTGCTTATACTTTGGCGAGGGAAATGGTGAATTAAAACTTTTTGATGAGAGGATGGGTAAGGTGGCAACCACATGGTATGCACATGACACTAGAATCAACTCAATCGATTTTCATCCGGAGAACCCAAATAGTTTGCAACAAGTTCGACAGATCGAACTGCTTGTCTGTGGGATCTGAGATGCATGAAAAAGAAGGGTCCAGAAAGCTTGAAGGTTTTTGAACACAAAGAAGTGTACACTCAGCTTATTTCTCACCTAGCCGTGGCATGATTGCGACAACCAGGTGCTTTTTTCTTTTCGTAACCAAATGTTGTTTTTCTCTAGTTTGCGATGGTATTAGTAATCTTTGATTTTATGCGCGTGAATGACTTTATTTTCATGTTTGCAGCCTAGATGACACTGTCCGCATTTTTTAATGTGGATAACCATGATATTTCGTGTGTTTTGAAGCATAATAACCAAACAGGCAGATGGCTGTCTACGTTAAGTATGTCGAGCTTTCCTCACCCAGTGCTGGAATCGTTAGTGAGTATTTCACTGTTATTCTCAGTGATCTAACTAACTTAATGCTTGCAGGGCAATGTGGAGCTGGAATGACAGTGACCTGTTCATTGGTAACATGAAAAGAGCAATAGATATTATCTCAATTCAACGCAGTGAAAGCAGTATCTCGGCTTCCAACACGGCGAGCCTTGGAAGTGAACACATGACGGCCATCCCTTGCCGGTTTTCCCTGCACCCGTACAAGGTTGGCCACCTTGCTTGTGCGAGTTGTTGGGGATCGGCACCTGCCATTAAAATGGCGACGCCTATGGTAGGCTTTGCACTTTTCACCATCGATATACTGTCACCCCCCCTTTTCCTTTAGTTTTCTAATTGCAGGTGAAGTTGGGCTGCCGCCATTGTCGTATTGTGTCGGGATTCTTTGTTGCCCTAATGAAGAATTCCCAACATTGGCGCCCACCGTTTGTGTCGCTCGAAACTATCATCCACGATGCCACCTCAGAAGCCTAAGCTCCACCTCAAGAAATAGCCGACGCCCAATCTATCGGCGAAGCCAATGATGGCAGAGTATAGCACGCCCGCAATTCTTTGCAATAGGCCAAAGGATCTCTGTTTCCAAACATTAATTAGCGAATCTTTTCATGATGTCGCTTTTTCCAAGAAAGGCCGGCTTTAATATCTGCGAAGCAAGATAAGTTATTTTCATTTCTGACAAGAAAATGGAACTCCATAGTGATTTTGCCTCCGTTAGAGAGCTTTTTTCCTTTATACCATCAGTTATCTAACTTTGCGTCATTTTTCTTATGAGCTTCATTCCAGGGAGGAAATGTTGATTTAATAATACATTCACGGAGCGGAAAGCGCCAAAAGAAGATTGTCGACACCGTTGTTATCACCACAAGACCTCGGCAAAACAAACTGGTTATGAAATTCCGCTTTCGTGCTAGAGCACATTCATCTCGGCAAGAAACGTGCCACTTCGTTGATTTCCAAGACTCCATGTGACGGAAGCATATTTATTGGCGGAAGTGAATAGCAAAGCCCACATCCAAACAACGGAAGCGGCAACCATATACCCGAAGTATACTGCACAGGTGTGCACGAAAGCTGCAAGCCTGCAAATTTAACTGCTCTCTGAAACCGCCGAGAAAGCAAATCGCCTTCGGCATTAGCTTTGCCACACAATCTTCAGCACTCAAGCAAGAACACGCCAGTCGTCAAATTGCAACAGAAGCATATCTATCAGCAAAGGTCATGTTCTCTCTCCGCTGTCAATTATATTATCTAATCACGCCACCCTTGCTGATTTTTATAACAAAAAAAAACAAAAACAAAAACAAACACACACAAAGTTTTGCACCAGGCTGTACACTCGTCATTTTGATTTCGTTGTCCCTTTTTAGCTTCGAAAGATAAAAGTATTTCTTCCAATCATATTGCTTCTGGTACTGTGATTAGTGTCGAAGGTCCAATACAACTCCACCCTGCTAATGACGAAGGTCACAGATGATGCAGGAGACAAGCACGGTGCTAGTTCTGGATTTCGGTTTTGCCAGCTGCTTCGGTTTTTTCACACCCGACTAGGCAAATACATTTTTATCTCCGGGGATGGTACATAGTTCATCTCCGTAATCTCTAACCATTTTGAAATACAAGAGAAGACTGCCGCAGTTATTTTGAGATACAAGTTCCTCAGACAGGTCTTATCAAAACAAGATAAGTTTATATCCACACCTTTTTTCTGTGAAGCCAGTGCTTGCCCAGGTTTTTTCCTCGAACAACGTTGTAGGTCTCGACATTTCTTGCTTAGAAATAAAAGAGAAAAACAAAGTCCGGAACCAAATGCTACCGGAGTTAACTGTTATTTGCTTCGCGCTTTTATGAATAGCAAAGCACTTTCAAAAGCTGCCGCCATTTCTTTTGCCGTTGTGCACCAAGCGAAAGTCATGATCCTCTTCTTCCGACAAAACACTCACCCCGCAAGTGCGAAAAAAGCGCATCAGTTTCTCTAGTCGCTTCGGCTGTACCGCGGAATACTTTTCGTCTCCAAAAGTGGTTCACTAACAAAGAAGGACGGCGTGCAGTTTAGCCTTTGTTTGCTTCGTTGCCGCAGTTACAGCATGCCGCAATTCTTTGCCCTTTGTTTGATTCGCTGCCGCAGTTACGGCGTGCCGCTTTACTCTATCACATTTTTGTGTTAACACATCCCCGATGAAGCCGCCTTTCTGGTAACCGAGCTAGGTGCCGCATTACTTATCTAGTTTAGAAACGGAGGTCATCTCAGCACCTTTTTGCGAAGGTCACATGCTAATAGCAAAGGCCAATATAGCGAAGACTAACAACAACGTTGCTGACAGTAATATAATAGTCTGTTGACGGAGCCCACCACTGTGCTGGATGGTCATCCATGTTATGGTTTTTTGACGAAGCCCATCACCATTTCGAGTTTTGTCGCATTTTTTCTTCCTGTTTTGTGAAGCAAACTTGTGCATCCTGGTTTTAATAACATTTTAAGAAGCTATCCTGCCTTCTCTTAATAAAACTAGCACCGCTTTTCTGGTAACCGAACTTGGCTTCTTTTTACTGAATTAACTCTGATTAGCGAAGGCCGCGCCTGCCAAGTTTTCTTTTTCATAGAACAACGTTTAGGCCTCGGCATTTCTCGTCTCCTTCGCATTTTGCATACCAGCTCATCAAAGCGGCAAGGCTTGACCACGTGCTCACTTGCTCTTTCCTCTCCGCTTACTCCCTCTCTCTATGTTCGGAGGTGTAAACCCCAACATCAACTCATCTGTCATTTCATTTTTACACACACAGTCGCTTAAAGGCAGTCGTTTTTCGCCGGCATGTATATATCTTACATATCTTTATACGCACCTGCCAGTCTTGCAGACATAGCTTGTATGGTTTATGCTTATGCAAAGTTACCATTTCTTGCCTTATTTGTTACTTCATATTGGAGTGGTTATTGCTTATCGGCAAGGTTCACCACTGTACTGGGTTCCGGTGAAGGTTTTTCACCCGATTGGCATTCATCTAAGGTCATCGCCATATTGGTTGTTTGACCCGATTAAGTAGCAGCTCCTTTTTCTCTACACAGTAAACTTTTTGTCTTGACTACAGCTTATATCTCGTAGCACATGCCGCTATTTCGCATTCACCAAGGAATTTGCCATCTCCGTAGATTTGCAAAAACGTAATGTCCAAAGCACACATATACACCCGTACAATTCCTTGTGCTGTAAAGAAAAACACGAAGCTTGACTGCTTGTGACCAGTATGCAAAACTACAGGTCACCAGTCTTGTTTTACCTGTCACCCTCCCCTCGCCATTTACCTTTTCCAGATTGAATAAGTAAAAACCCTCTCATAGGCCTGGTTATCCGGATCCGGCTGCTAATTCAAGCAATTAGTACTTTCACACACATCCCTTCGACAAAACATCAATCTTCGAACCTTTTTATTCTTTGTTCGTTTCCTAATCTACACCTACTGTACTGTTCTGCCGACCACAGCGGCAGGGGCCTTTGATTTAATCAGAAAGCAAATCTGCGTATAAGTCTTTTCCTGGCTTGCTTGTCTCATTTTATGAGATAGCATGTCCGCCAATGAACTTCGTCGCCTTTTCATTGCTGACCTACATGACCATTTTATTTCGTCAGTTGCATACAAGATTTTAGCCTCTCCATTTTATTTATGGCAGCAGCCACGCACCCAGCTCATCACCTCTCGCAGCAATATCACCATTACCGGGATTTGATCATAGAACCCCTAATTACGAAGCTTTCATTCTTTTCAAAGAAGGAAAAAAAAACAAAAAAAAAAACAAAAGTTTCACATCTTTTTAATTGTCGATGCGACCTTCGGAGAAAACGTCGCCACATCGACTATGGGAAAACCCCTTCTCAAAGCCGCTTAAAAAGCGAGAACTCTCCCTCTTTACGCTGGCTTTCTTTTAATGCAAGCATCTGTACAAAAAAAGCGCCCAAGAGGCCAGTGTCGCATTTCTTCAAAAGAAGAAAAAAAAGACGACACAAAAACAGAGCCCAAGAGGCCAATGTCGCATTTCTTCAAAAAGAAGAAAAAATACGACAAGACAGTGCCTAAGTGGCAAGTGTCGCATTTCTTCAAAAAGAAGAAAAAAAAGACGACACAAAAACAGAGCCCAAGAGGCCAATGTCGCATTTCTTCAAAAAGAAAAAAAATACGACAAAGACAGTGCCTAAGTGGCAAGTGTCGCATTTCTTCAAAAGAAGAAAAAAAGACGACACAAAACAGAGCCCAAGAGGCCAATGTCACATTTCTTCAAAAAGAAGGAAAATACGACAAAGAAAGTGCCTAAGTGGCTCAAAGGGCTTGCCGTCATTTTCGGCATCCATTTCTTACCTTCGCCATTTCACGACTCAAAGGGCTTGCCTTCATTTTCGGCATCGATTTTTAGCCAGTCGCTATTTTTTCTGGCTTAGGCTTGCCGTCATTTTCGGCATCGAATTTTGCCTGACGCCATTTTTTTCAGCTCAGGGCTCGCCGTCATTTTCGGCATCGATTTTTCGCCTTCGCCATTTTTCTGGCTTAGGGCTCGCCGTCATTTTCGGCATCAATTTTTTGCCTTCGCCATTTTTCCGGCTCAACGGGCTTGCCGTCATATTCGGCATCGATTTTTTGCGTTCACCATTTTCCGGCTCAGGCTCGCCGTCATTTGCGGCAACGAAAAGAAGGAAAAAGACGACACAAAAATAGCGCCCAAGAGGCCAATATCGCATTTCTTTCCAGAAAACAACTTAGCGATCTAAAGCTATAAAAACACGCAAGGGGCTGCGCCGGCAATTCCCAGCCAACCCAAATTGCGGCAATTTCTCCAATGGCGACAGCACCTTCGGAATTCTTAGCAGCCCCTGCGGAAGGCTCAGCAGAAACCACGTGCCCAGATGATTATTCACCTCATCTCTTCGGTCAGATTCTCTTCATCCGTCCGGTGCTTTCAAAGGCCAATAAACAAGGCCAATATTCGGTCTGCATAATCCTAGCCATGATTGTCGGCACACATCGGACAAATTCCCAATCGCCAGCAGCTCAAGGCCAATAAACAAGTATTTTTTGTTGAAGCCAACGGCACACAAAATGCCGAAGCCAACCTTATCTCTGAAGCCTTGGCTAAATCCATAGTGACCAACAAATGCCAGAGAAATGGCGAAGCCATCAACCGAAGGAGACAACCAAAAGTGGCAAATGCGCGTTAGGAGTGATCCTCTACACGGAGTGATCCCTTGCACATGCGCCTCGACCCACCGGTCGCTGGGGGCTGGGTGACGTTTCGCTCGTTTCAAAACGAAAGCCCTGTCACCCTTAGAGCAACTATTATGCGTCCTAGTCAACTGGCTAAATAGATGTCCATCAGTCGCCCGCGTGAATGGCAAGGCCCGAGGAGAAAACTGACGCAGGATCGCCGCTTTGCCCAATGACTGCAGCTACATGCAAACGTTCAATGCTTGGATGATTAATTACCCAGCCGACAAAACAACCAGATTCTATTATACACGAATGGACGTGTAGAAAGGCGTCGAACGAGAATTGGCGAACGCTGCAGTTGAAAAACTAAACTCTCCGTCTCTTAAGCAGTCGATGCTATATTCGCAAAAATATCGCCACATCGACGCAGGATCTAACTCCTGGAACAAAGCCACTCAAAAGGAAGCAAAAAAAAATTTTCGGCTCCTTTTTCCCAGGCTTCATTCTCTATAAAACACTTAGAGAAATAAACGCCCCAAGGGCCATCACTCTAATTTTTCTCATAAAACTGAGAAAAAGCGGCACGCTAAAACCCTGAGGCTCAGTTGTCCATTTCCTTAAGGGAAGAAGGCAGATAGATATCAACCCTCAGGGGCTCCGGAGAAATTCTGGCACACCAAAAACAGATCAATCAGATCTAAGTCTTAAGGGGCTTGATACAAACACCCATCCAAGGACGGGACTCAAAAACCTTAGAGGTCGAATTCCATTCCACGTAAACAAAGCGCAGGGCCCAAGGGCCCATACCATCAAGCGCCGCATTTTTCAGCAGAAACAGAGGCAATGATTTAACATCGCCGCATGAGTTGCGCATCGCAATTTCAACGCGCCTCCGTCCCTCGATTGCCAGGGGGAGGGGGGGTGACGTTCATCTTATGCCGGCAACCGAGCAACGGCGAGCGTCTTTCAGCAAGCAAAAAGCGAAGGATTTTCAAACGCGAAAAATCAGAGTTATCGCCAAGACGGCTGTCGCAAACTAACCATATAACGAGTAAACATTTTGTTCGGGCACCCCTCCGCACAAAGTCGATAGTCTCTTTATACAAGTCAAAACCAACCTCTATTACAAATCCGGGACCCTCTTCCGGGTCCGCAGTATCATAAACACACTTAAAGCGGTCCAAATAAGGATCAAAGGCGAAGTCTTCAACGCCTTCAACCTTCACTACCGCTCCGGAAAAAAAAATGTCGGCGATCAAAGCATCGAATCAGCGTTACCTGCGCTTTTTAGCAATTGCTTGAATTGTCAAAGCCGACAGTGCTGAGTCCTGAGGAAGCAACCTCTCGCTTCTTTTTCTTTCGACTCAAGTCAAGTACTGGAAAAAAAAAAAGAAAAAAAAAAAGGAGGGAGAGACTCATCATAAAATGCGG